>JAYRCH010000849.1:0-100688 GCA_037179445.1 Phengaris alcon alcon
CTTGGCCGGGCGGGCGATTCGTACGACTCCTGGGTCGAGCACTTCCTTCAGCCGCGTGGCGAACGCGTCGGCCTTCTCCTGGGCGCCGTCTCCTGACAAGAGCAGGACTCGGGCGCCTGTTTCGGCCAGGCGGAATCCGAGTTTGGGTATCCCGAACTCCGCCAGGTCGATTTTGCTCTTAGCTTCTGCGAGCACAGAGGCGTAGGTGACGCTTCGTTCCGCAGCCCCCGCCTCTAGGGTGAGGGTGACCGCTGCTGTGGTAGGAACGCGTAGCCTTGCCTTCCTTTTCCTCTTCTTCTTTGGGGCGGCTTTGGGTGTTGTAGCCGCCCCCTTCTTCTTCTTGTCGGCCTTGCGCGGACCGACGGTGGTCCACGGGGCCTCGGCGGGGGAGGAGCCCGTGGGCGCACTCCTTTGCGCCGCCTCTTGAGCGGCCATTGATGGCCGCTTCTTCTTCGTTTTGGCTTTTTTAGCCTTCGGTGGTGCGGGCTCAGCAGGGGCCTCAATTGGTACCGCTGCGCTCGTCGCCGCCATTGTCACGTCCGGGGTTTTCTCCCTCGTCTCTCTGTCCGCTGCCAGCGGGGGCCGGCGGCGTGGTTCCGGGAGGAGGCGGTCCTCCAGCCCGGCCAGTCTAGCGTTCAGCATGTTGCCGAAGGTCTCTATGTTGGTACGAGAGACCTCCGACAACAGCTGGCGCAACTCTTTCTCCGCGGGTTGTGCCGTCCGCCGGCGCAGCTCTTCAAGCTCCCGACGCATTTCGGCAATTTGTTGCTCGAGCCGTGCGTTTTGGACTTCGAGCCTCTTCATCTCGTCGGTAGCGGAGCGGTCCTTTAATTCGGCTACCGCTGTTCTGATGGACGCTACCGCCTCCTTAAGGTACCTCTGGTAGGTCCCTTTGAGATTCGAGGACTTCGTGGCGACCATATTGATGGACTCCAACGAAGCCTCGACCCTCTTGGTCGGGGCTGCGCTCGTCAGCTCCGATGCTTCTTCTGCGGGTGCGGTGTGGCCAGAGCAGATGGGCGCTCTCGCCTGCCTCGCTACCCTAGCCGTTTCAGCGATCTCGGCTTCGGCCTGAAGCCGGAGGCTTTCCGCCTTCTCTTTGTTTAGCTCTGCTTGGGCCCGAGCTAGGCCGACGTATTGGCCGGTTGATGGTGGCCGGCCACGTCCCCTCTTTGTTTTGGGCACCGCCCCTTTGCTGTAGGGCGGCGCCATGTCGTCGTCCGAATTTCGCCTTTTTAGGCTCGTCCTTTCCGGTGGGATTGCGGGCAACCCCTCGGAGTCCAGTGATATTCCAGACATATCGCTGGAGTCCGAGAGGCAGTCCTCGCTGTCTGTCCGAGTGAGTGAGCGCTCGATGATCAAGTCGCGGGTGAGCATCACTCGCGGCAGATCCAAGTCGCCCCTCAGCTTCTTTTTCCGAAGCATCTCAAGCAGCCGGCGCCTGCCATCAGGGACCAGCTGCGAGAAGTCAGTGTCCTCGTCAGTTATTGGGTCCAGCTCCGGTGCGGTAAGGTGCACCGACCCTGGCCCAGTTCACGCCATCGCGCTACTCTCTTTCTCCGTCGTTTGTTCGACTACCTCTTCCCTCATCGCACTAGTTGGCCCCTCCGTATACGCGGACCTGACCCCCGCCGAAGCAGGGGTGTGGGATTCCCCATCGCTGGGACCCACCCGGAGATTATTTTTACTGTTGCGACCTTCCATAACTCTAACTTCGACACCCCGGGTCGCGGTCTCTTTTTTCGGGGGTGAGCTCCCCCATCAGAAGAGTTAAATAATAAGGAAATATAGTATGAGATGAAATCAAAGATGGTGAAAGATAGAAACAAAACAAACTAAAAGTAATGCAAAACAAGAAAGTTAAACAAAAAAGGTGGTGAAAGATAGAGAAGAAAAGAGATAGCGCCAGCCTTCAGCCGCGTGGGTACCTCATCCCGCAAAAGACGGGATGGCGCACCCAAGCGTTGCCCAGGGCCACGAACGAGGACGAACTGGCAGAGCCCCAACCTAACCTTTTTTTTTTTTTTTTTGACGGGTGGAATTCAATTACGAATCCCCCGCCGCCCCCGGGGGAGGGCAGCAAGGGTATGTCGGACTCCCCCGGTGCGAGATGGAGTGCACCGGGGTGTACCGACTAAAACACCCCGATGCCCATCTTCAGCGCCAGTGGAGGGGCCGTGGGAATCGCGAACATTCTTCCACGACCCCCCAGCGCGTGCCGCATCCGGCTCCCTTCTAATGCGGCGGCCTGGTGTTATGCCGCCGCTTGCCTCTCCGAGAGCTCCCCGGGCATTGGGGAGCTTTCCTTCTCGGGGCCCATAGTGCGGGCGGCGATCCCCCGATCACCGCCCACGGGCCTAGGCGTCCAACTCCATGGCGGGGGCGGGCGGAGCCGCCCTTGCGCCGTTGGCCTTGGGCTTTTTGTGCCGGGCCTTTTTCGTTGGCGCCTTTCTCTTCGCGCCGGGAGGCGGCTTTGCGACACAGCCGCTTCCTCCCAGCACATGCGCCTTCTCCGGCCTGCCGGCAGCCTCGCACAGGAAGCAGTTGGGCGCTTCCCTGCACTCGGCCGCCTTGTGCCCCGGTTTCCCGCAGCGGAAACAGCTCCGGCTGCGGTCCACCGGGCACTGGCACTTCGCCGCCACGTGGCCGGTGTCCTGGCAGCGGAAGCAGCGCTTAGGCCTCGCAGCCAGCAGCGCCACTCTCGCCGACACCCAGCCAACTCGCAGCCGCCCTGAGCTCGTGAGCTTCTTGGCGGCCGCGACCGGGACACGCATCCATACTGACGCGTCCCCGCGTGGCCTCACCGTCAGTTGGCCCGACCTAATGTCGTCGGTCGAGCATCCACCTTCCTTCGCGACCGCCTCGATGACGTCGGCGGCCGCTACTGAGTCGTCCAACCCGGCCACGCGGATCTCCGCGCACAAGACCGGGCGGGCGACTTTTACGTCGTCTGGTGGGAGGACGGACCTCAACCTCAAGGCAAAGGCGTCCGCCTTTGCTTGCGCACCCTCACCAGCAATGGTGAGGACACGCGCTCCTGTTTCGGCCAGGCGAAAACCGAGCCTGGGGATGCCGAGTTCCCCCAGGTCGATCGCCGCCTTAGCCTGACCCAGCACCTTCGCGTACGTCACCCCCCTTTCAGCAGCGTTTGCCCCCAGGGTGAGGGTGACCGCCGCAGTCGTGGGAAGGCGAAGCTTCGCTCTCTTCTTCTTTCGGGCGACTTTAGCTGGAGTAGCCGCCCCCTTCTTCGTACTCTTGGCCTTGCGTGGACCAACCTTGGTCCACGGGGCCTCGGCGGGGGAGGGGTTTGTGTTCTCCCCCCCTTGCGCCGCCTCTTGAGCGGCCATTGATGGCCGCTTCTTCTTGGCCTTTTTCTTTTTGGCCTTGGGCGGGGCCGGTGCAGCCGGAGCCTCTTTAGGGACCGGTGCACTCGGTGCCGCCATCTCTGCGTATGTTGGCGCCGTCGCTCTTTTAGGCTTCGGCGCCTTCGTCCCTCCGGTCGCTGGCGTGGTGCCAACATCGGCACTATCCGCCGCCAGCGGTGGTCTCCTCCTTGGCTCCGGGAGGAGCCTGTCTTCTATGCCGGCCAACCTCGCATTCAGCATGTTGCCGAAGGTCTCGATATTAGAGCGCGAGACCTCCGACAACATCTGCTGCAAGTCTTGGGTGGCGGACTTGGTCGCCTGACGACGTAACTCCTCCAGTTCTCGGCGCATTGTGTCGAGCTGCTGTTGGAGCCGCTCATTTTGAGCCTCCAGGGCCCTTATCTCCTCTGATTCTCCGCGGCCCCTCATTTCGGCAAGAGTTGCCCGGATATTGGCAACCGCCTCTTTAAGGTGCCGTTGGAATGTCCCCTTAAGATTTTGCGACCTCGTGGCGACCATTGTTATCGTCTCCAACGAGGCCTCTACACTTTTGGCCAGAGCATAGTTGGTTTGCTCCGACCTGTCTATTCCAGTGGCTGCAGCAGGGCTTGCGCAGGTGGATGCACGCGCTTTCCTCGCAGTCCTCATCGACTCGGCAACCTCTTTCTCTGCCTGAAGCCGAAGAGCCTCCTCCTTCGTCCGATTAAGTTCGGCCTGCGCCTTGGCCAGGCCAACGTATTGGCCGGTGGTCGGCGGACGACCGCGTCCACGTTTGGCCTTCGGCACCGCACCTTGACTGGTGGTCGGCGCCGCCTCTGTCACTTCCGGGTGTAACCGCCGCTTAAGGGGGGTCGTACGTCCGGTGGGTGCGGGCAATCCCTCGGAGTCCAGCGACATGTCAGTCATGCAGCTGGAGTCCGAGAGACAGTCCTCGCTGTCTCTGTCAGGTAATTTGGGCGGCGGCAAGATCACGTCGCGCGTGAGAAGCACGCGCGGTAAGTCTTGGTCGCCCCGCTTCTTCTTTTTCTGCATTAACTTCAGTAGCCGCTCAACCCCGTTGGGCTGCGGCTGACTGAAGTCAATGTCTTCGTCAGTCAATAAATCCGCCGCCGGCGCGGTAAGGTGCGCCAGCTTCGGACCTGGTTGCGCCATCGCGCCCGTCTCTTTCTGCGTCAACACTATGACCTCTTCCTCAACAACCCTCGCAGTAGTTGGTCCCTCCGTATACATGGACCTGACCCCCGCCGAAGCAGGGGTGTGGGATTCCCCATCGCTGGGACCCACCCGGAGATTATTTCTACTAATGCGACCTTCCATCCTTAAAACACCGACACCCCGGGTCGCGGTCTCTTTTTTCGGGGGTGAGCTCCCCCATCAGAAGAGTTAAAACAAAAGGAAAGATAGTAACGAGATGAAGGAAAAGGTGGTGAAAGATAGAAAAACAAAATAAAAGTAATGCAAAAGCAAGAAAGTTAAACAAAAATAGGTGGTGAAAGATAGAGAAGAAAAGATAGCGCCAGCCTTCAGCCGCGTGAGTACCTCACCCCGCAAAAGACGGGGTGGCGCACCCAAGCGTTGCCCAGGGCCACGAACTAGGACGAACTGGCTGAGCCCCAGCCCCAACCTAACCTTTTTTTTTTTTTTTTTTTTTTAGGAGAGGAAATACGTTACGTATCCCCCGCCGCCCCCGGGGGAGGGCAGCAGGGGTATGTCGGACTCCCTCGGCGCAATGGTGATGAAGAGCGCCGAGGTTTACCGACTAAAACCCCTCCATGCCTCCTTCTGCGCCTATGCGGGGTCATGGGAACTGCGTGATACTACTACCACGACCCCGCAGCGCGTGCCGCGTCCGGCCCTCTTCTATCGCGGCGGCTGATGTAGTGCCGCCGCCTGCCTCACCGAGAGCTCCCCGAGGCATTGGGGAGCTGCCCATCTCGGGGCCCACAATGTGAGGGGCGATCCCCCGATCACCGCCCACGGGCCTAGGCTTCCACGTCCATGGCGGGGGGCGGCCGGAGCCGCCCTTGCGCCTTCGGCTCTTGGCCTTCGCGGCCGAGCCTTTGGGGGAGCCTTTCCCTTCTTGGTGCCGGGGGCGGTTTGGCCAGTACGCAGCCGCTACTCCCCAGCACATGGCCCTTCTCTGGCTTCCCCATCGTCTCGCACAAGAGACAGTTCGGGGGGGGCCGTACAATCGGGTGCCCTGTGCCCCGGTGCTCCGCAGTGGAAGCACCGACCACTGAGGTCCACCGGGGACGGGCACTTTACGGCTAAGTGGCCGGTGTCAAGGCAACGGTAGCATCGCTTTGGCCTCGCGGCCAGCAGCACTACCCTCGCCGAGACCCAGCCGACCTGTAGCCGCCCTGCACCTGTTATTCTCTTGACTGCCGCTACCGGTGCGCACAGCCAGAGACACCTTTCACCCCTTCGGCCCACTACGACCTTGCCCGACCGGATTTCGCCGGTCGAGCAGCCTCCATCTTTGGCGACCGCCTCTATTACGTCGGCGGCCGTCGTCGTGTCGTCGAGGTCGGTGAGCAGCATTTCCGTGCTCTTCACCGGGCGACCGATCTTTACAAGTCCCTCGTCCAGAGCCGCCCTCATCTTCGCGGCAAGGGCGTCCGCCTTCTCCTGGGCCCCCTCCCCCGATAGCTCGAGAACGCGGGCGCCCGTTTCTGCCAGGCGGAAGTCGACCTTGTAGATGCCGAGTTCCGCCAGCAGATTTTCCTTTTCGCCTCCGTAAGTATGGAGGCGTATGTCGCCCTCCCCTCCTCGAGCACCCCCTCCTTGAGGGTGAGGGTGATCGCTGCGGTTTTGGGGGGCTTCATTTTCGCCTTCTTTTTCTTGGGGGCTTCCTTTTTGGCGGCACCCCTTCTCGCCTTATCGCGCCCACGTGACCCGTCTGTGGTCCGCGGGGCGTTTGTCGCAGGTGGGGCGGTCGTAGACCCCCTCGCCGCTTCAGCCTCCTGTGCGGCCAAAGACTTTTTCTTCCCCTTCTTCTTCCTTTCTTAGGCGGTGCAGGTGCAGTGGGAGCCTGTGTAGGCACCACCATGTCCTCCGCCGCCCCTCTCCTCTCCTTGGCCGGTGTCGTTTTCGGCTCCGGCCGTTCCTTTTCCTTCGGTGCCTCGACGCTCGGCGCAGGTGCCGGGGCTGAGTACTCCCGGGCCCTGTCCGCTGCGAGCGGAGGCCTTCTTCGAGGCTCCGGCGGTAGACGCCCCTCTAGGCCGGCCAGCCTCGCGTTGAGCATGTTGCCGAAGGTCTCTATGTTTTGTCTAGAGACCTCCGCCAACAGCTCACGCACGTCCTTCTCCTTTGGGTCGGAAACCCGCTTGCGCAGCTCGTCGAGCTCCTGGCGTAGAGTTGCCACTTGCCCTTCGAGCCGCGCATTTTGGGCCTCCAGCCTCTGCACCTCGTCCGATGCCGAGCGACCCCTGACCTCGGTGAAGGCCAACCTGATCGCCGCAACCGCTTCCTTGAGGTACCTTTGGTAGGTACCTTTCAAGTTAGAGGACTTCGCGGCGACCATGGCAATGGTCTCCAGCGAGGTCTCCACTGTCCTGCTCAGGTCGACTCCTGCTCGCTCCGGCACTCCTTCTCCAGCGGGAGAAGTGGGGGGGAGTCGAGTGGGGGAGGGGCTGGAGCATAAAGTCGCTCTCGTCACCCTCGCCTTTCGCGCAACCCTGGCGACCTCTTCCTCAGCTTGGAGCTGAAGAGCCTCCGCCTTCTCTCTGTTGAGGTCGGCCTTGGCCTTGGCCCAGCCGACATACTGGCCGATCGTAGGTGGCCGGCCACGCCCCCTCTTTGGCTTGGGCGCCACCTCCTTACTGGTGGAAGGCGCCACGTCCTCATCGGTGTTGCGCCGTTTTCGCGCAGTCATATCCGGTGATGCGGGCAATCCCACGGAGTCCAGCGACATGCTAGACACGCAGCTGGAGTCCGTGGTATAGTCCTCGCTGTCTCGATCGATGTTGGGGCTTTTGTTGTACAGCACGCGATCTAAATACGCGCGCGGTACGCCCTTCGTATTTCCTCTCAGTTCCATCTTCTCCAGAAGCACGAACAGCCGACGCTTGCCGTCCAGCTGCGGCTTGGAGAAGTCGACATCCTCGTCGGTTAAAGGGTCCGTTTCCGGCGCGGTAATGTGCGCCAGACCCGGACCCGTTCGCATTCTCGCGTCCTTCTGACCTTCCTTACTCGTCGTCGCAACGACCTCGCCTGCCTCTCTCGTAATTTGTGGCCCCCCCGTATACGAGGGCCGACCCCCCGCCGAAGCGGGAGTGTGGGATTCCCTCCTGGAAGGAGGACTCACCCGGGGAATACTTTTCAAATTACGTTCCGCCATCTTTGTAACACCGACACCCCGGGTCGCGGCCTTTTTTCAGGTGTGAGGTCACCAGTTTGGGTCAGGCGGAAGCCGAGCCTGGGGATATTGAGTTCCCCCAGGTCGATTCTCGCTCTGGCCTCACTGAGCACCTTCGCGTAGGTCACCCCCCTTTCTTCAGCCCCCGCTTCTAAAGTGAGGGTTACTGCTGCCGTTTTGGGGGGGCGAAGCCTTGTCTTCTTCTTTTTAGGGGCGGCTGTGGCTGGTTTAGCCGCCCCTTTCTTCTTGGCCTTGCGCGGACCTGTTGTGGTCCACGGGGCCTCAGCGGGGGAGGGGCTGGTATTCACCCCCCCTTGCGCCGCCTCCTGAGCGGCCATTGATGGCCGCTTCTTCTTTTTTGGCTTTTTATCCTTTGGCTGGACCGGTGCAGTCGGCGCCGCTTGGGAGGGCGCTGCACTTGTTCCAGCCATCTCCGCGTATGTGGGCGCCGTCGTCTTTTTGGGCTTCGGCGCCTTTTTACTTCCGGTGGCCGCCGGCGGGGCGCTGACACAGTTGTTCACAGCGTCTGCCGCCAGCGGAGGTCTCCTCCGCGGCTCCGGCAAGAGTCTGTCCTCAAGTCCGGCCAGCCTGGCGTTGAGCATGTTGCCGAAGGTCTCTGTGTTGGATCGGGAGACCTCCGTCAACAGCTCACGCATGTCGTCTTGTACGGGACGGGTGTTGTTAGCCCGTCTGCGCAACTCTTCGAGCTCGCGGCCCATTCTCGCCACTTCTTCTTGGAGGCGTGCGTTCTGGGCCTCCAACCTCGCCAGATCTTCTGTAGTGGAGCGGCTTCTCATCTCAGCGACAGCCGATTTGATGGCCGCCACCGATTCCTTAAGGCACTTTTGGAATGTGCCTTTAAGGTTGGAGGACCTCACGGCGACCATTGTCATCACATTCTGATTCTGAGATCGCGCTCCAACTGTACGCGCGCGAGTCCCTCAGTGTCTCCCGTATCCTTTTTCTTTTGGAGGAGTCTCAACAGCCGCTTCACTCCATTAGGCTGCGGCTGTGAAAAGTCAACCTCTTCATCCGTGAGTAGGTCCGTTCTCGACGCGGTAAGGTGCGCCGGGCTCGGCCTATTATGCGCCATTGCACCCATCTCTACCCTCGCCGTCGCAACAGCCTCTACACTCCCACTCGTAATGGTGGCACCCCCGTATACGTGGGCCAGACCTCCCCTTTCGGAGAGGTGCGGGATTCCCCGACATTGTCGGGACCCGCCCGGGGACAATTTTTATCATTACGGACTTCCATAGCTGTCATTTGTGGACTGATTTCTGGCCCGATCAGTTAGGGGTGATTCTGCCCCAGTGCCCTTGGGACGAGCCGCCTGCTCGCCATGCATCCCACGGCCGGGCACCACAAACCCTGGATTAGGGGCCGTAAAAGCCCATACATCATCATTCAAACAAAACCTAACACGCAGAACCTAACACACACGCACAGAAGAATAAATAAAAGAGAAAAGATAGAAAGAAAAGGCGGGCTCCCCCGGCGCGAGATGGAGTGCGCCGGGGTTTACCGTCTAAAACCCCCCGATGCCCACCTTCAGCGCCGTTCGCGGGGCCGTGGGAATCGCATTGCATTCTTCCACGACCCCGCAGCGCGTGCCGCAGCCGGCTCACTTCCTTGCGGCGGCCTGGCGTTGTGCCGCCGCTTCCTCTCCGAGAGCTCCCCGGGCATTGGGGAGCTTTTCACTCGGGACCCTTGTTGTGAGCAGCGATCCCCCGATCGCCGCTCACGGGTCTAGGACTCCATCACTTCGGCGGGGGCGGGCAGAACCGCCCTTGCGCCTGAGGCCTTTGGCTTTTTAAAGGCGGGCCTTTTTTGTGGGAGCCTTTCCCTTTTTCTTGCCGGGGGGCGGCTTTTTGGCAGCTGTAATGCAGCCAGCAGCCCCCAGCACGTGCTCCTTCGGCTTCCCGGTCGCCTCACACACGGGGCAGTTAGGATCTGCCCCGCATTCTGGCGCCCTGTGGCCCGGCTTCCCGCAGCGGAAACAGTTCCGACTGAGGTCCACCGAGCACACGCACTTCGCCGCCAAGTGGCCGGTGTCCAGACACCGGTAACACCGCCTTGGCCTCGCGGCCAGCAGCGCTACCTTTGCCAGGACCCAGCCGACCTGCAGCCGCCCAGAGCTCGAGAGCTTCTTTGCGGCCGCAACTGGAACGCTTAGCCAGAGTGACCTAGCACCCCTAGGGCCCACCACTATTTTGCCCGACCGGATGTTTGAGGCCGGGCATCCTCCTTCTTTAACGACCGCCTTGATGACGTCTCGTCGCGTCGTCCAGCCCGGAGACGCGCATTTCCGCGCACTTCTCCGGGCGGGCGATTCGCACGACATCTTGGTCGAGCACCTCCTTCAGCCGTGTGGCAAAGGCGTCGGCCTTCTCCTGTGCGCCCTCTCCTGACAGCAACAGGACTCGAGCGCCGGTCTGAGCCAGGCGGAATCCGAGTTTGGGTATCCCGAACTCCGCCAGGTCGATCTTGCTCCTTGCCTCCGCGAGCACAGACGCGTAGGTGACGCTCCGTTCCGCAGCCCCCGCCTGTAGGGTGAGCGTGACTGCTGCTGTGGTCGGAACGCGCAACCTCGCCTTCTTTTTCCTCTTCTTCTTCTTCGGGGCGGCTTTGGGTGTTGTAGCCGCCCCCTTCTTCTTCTTGTCGGCCTTGCACGGACCGACGGTGGTCCACGGGGCCTCGGCGGGGGAGGAGCCAGTGTGCGCACTCCTTTGCGCCGCCTCTTGAGCGGCCATTGATGGCCGCTTCTTCGTTTTGCCCTTGGCCTTTGGCGGGGCCGCTGTTGGCGGTGCCTCTATTGGGGCTGCCGCACTCGGTGCCGCCATCTCAGCGTATGTGGGCGCCGTCGCTTTTTTGGGCTTCGGCGCCCTCGTCCTATTCTCCGCCGGCGTGGTGCTCACAGTGGCACTGTCCGCCGCCAGCGGTGGCCTCCTCCTTGGCTCCGGAAGGAGCCTATCTTCCAGTCCGGCCAACCTCGCATTCAGCATGTTGCCGAAGGTCTCGATATTAGAGCGCGAGACCTCCGACAACATCTGCTGCAAGTCATGAGTCGCAGGTTTTGTCGCCTGGTGGCGCAACTCCTCCAGCTCGCGTCGCATCGCGTCGACCTGCTGTTGGAGCCGCGCGTTCTGGGCTTCCAAGGCCCGCAGCTCGTCCGATTCGCAGCGGCCCCTCAATTCGGTGACGGCCGTTCTGATGGTGCTGACCGACTCCTTGAGGAACCGCTGGAATGTTCCTTTCAAATTTGAGGACCTGGATGCGACCATCAAGATCGTCTCCAGGGACCTCTCTACGTTTGCTGCAATAGCAGCGTTTGTCTGCTCTGGGGTGGTGATAGAGGTAGGGCTTGCAGGGAGAGAGACTCGTGCTTCTCTTGCTGCCCGCGCTGTATCAACGACCTCGGCTTCGGCCTCCAGTCTGATGGCCTCCGCCTTCGCCCTGTTGAGCTCTGCCTGCGCCTTCGCCAGGCCGACGTATTGGCCGGTTGATGGTGGCCGACCACGTCCTCTCTTAGCCTTCGGCACCGCACCTTTGCTGGTGGACGGCGCCGTTTCGTCACAGTCCGGGAGTAGCCGCCGCTTAAGGGGGGTCGTACGTCCGGTGGGTGCGGGCAATCCCTCGGAGTCCAGCGACATGTCAGTCATGCAACTGGAGTCCGAGAGACAGTCCTCGCTGTCAAATTCGGGTTTGTCACGTCCTTGTTGGGGTGGCGGCATGATCACGTCGCGCGTGAGCAATACGCGCGGCAGATCACGGTCGCCCCGTAACTTCTTCTTCTGCATTAGTTTTAGCATCCGCTCCACGCCGTTGGTCTGCGGTTGACTAAAATCAACGTCCTCATCGGTCAGGAGGCCCGTCTCCGGCGCGGTAATGTGCGCCAGCTTCGGGCCTGGTTGCGCCAACGCGCCTCTCTCCTTCTCCACCGTCTTTAGCACGGTCTCCTCATCCGACTCCACAGCAACAGGTGCCCCCCCCGTATACGTGGGGCGACCCCCCGCCGAAGCGGGAGTGTGGGATTCCCTCCTAAGAGGACCCACCCGGGGAATAGTTTCCTTATTGCTCTCCATATTTGCTCGGATATGGGCTGAGTCACGCCCGATCCATCAGGGGGGATTCTGCCCCAGTGCCCTTGGGACGAGCCGCCTGCTCGCCACGCATCCCACGGCCGGGCACCACAAACCCTGGATTAGGGGCCGTAAAAGCCCATCCATCACCATTCAAACAAAAACCTAACACGCAAAACCTAACACACACGCACAGAAGAATAAATAAAAGAGAAAAGATAGAAAGAAAAGGTGTTGAAAGATAGAGAAATAAATAAAACAATGTAAAAAAGAAGAGTAAACTAGAAAAAGGCGGTGAAAAGATAGAGATAGACCGGTGTTCAGCCGCCTGAGTACCTCACCCCGTGTAAAAAGCGGAGTGGCGCACCCAGGCGTTGCCCAGGGACACCAACGTGGAGGAACCGGTATCGTCCCCTAACCTAACCAACCTAACCTAACCTAACCTAACCTTTTTTTTTTTTTTTTTTTTTTTTTTTTGACGGGGGGAAATACATTACGTATCCCCCGCCACCCCCGGGGGAGGGCGGCAGGGGTATGACGGGCTCCCCCGGCGCGAGATGGAGTGCGCCGGGGTTTACCGTCTAAAACCCCCCGATGCCCACCTTCAGCGCCGTTCGCGGGGCCGTGGGAATCGCATTGCATTCTTCCACGACCCCGCAGCGCGTGCCGCAACCGGCTCTCTTCTATGCGGCGGCCTGGCGTTGTGCCGCAACCTGCCTCTCCGAGAGCTCCCCGGGCATTGGGGAGCTTTTCTTCTCGGGGCCCATAGCGTGAGCGGTGATCCCCCGATCACCGCCCACGGGCCTAGGACTCCATCACCTCTATGGCGGGGGCGGTTGGCTCCGCCCTTGCGCCGTTGGCCTTAGGCTTTTTATGCCGGGCCTTTTTGGTGGGAGTCTTTCCCTTCTTGCTGGGGGGCGGCTTTTTGGCCACTGTTATGCAGCCAGCAGCCCCCAGCACGTGCTCCTTCGGTGCTCCGACGACCTCGCACACGGGGCAGTTAGGATCTGCCCCGCATTCAGGCGCCTTGTGGCCCGGCTTTCCACAGCGGAAGCAATTCCGACTGAGGTCCACCGAGCACTTACATGTCGCGGCCAGGTGGCCGATGTCCAGGCACCGGTAGCACCGCTTGGGCCTCGCGGCCAGCAGTACCACCTTTGCCCGGACCCAGCCGACTTGCAGCTGCCCAGCGCTGGTGAGCTTTTTGGCAGCCGCAATGGGGACGCTCAGCCAGAGTGACTTGGCGCCCCTGGGACCCACTACTATTTTGCCCGACCGGATGTTGGTGGCCGGGCAACCTCCTTCTTTGACGACCGCCTCGATGACATCGGCGGCCGTCGTCGCGTCGTCTAACCCGGTGATGCGCACCTCTGCGCACTTCACCGGGCGAGCAATTCGCACGACCTCGGGGTCGAGCACCTCTTTTAGCCGAGTGGCAAAGGCGTCGGCCTTCTCCTGTGCGCCTTCTCCTGATAGCAGCAGGACTCGGGCGCCGGTCTTAGCCAGGCGGAATCCGAGTTTGGGTATCCCGAACTCCGCCAGGTCGACCTTGCTTCTCGCTTCTGCGAGCACCGAAGCATAAGTGGCCCTCCGCTCCTCAGCCCCCGCCTCAAGGGTGAGTGTTACTGCTGCTGTGGTCGGAGTGCGCAGTTTTGCCTTTTTCTTCCTCTTTTTAGGGGCGGCTTTGGCTGTTGTAGCCGTCCCCTTCTTCTTCTTACCGGCCTTGCGTGGGCCGATGGTGGTCCACGGGGCCTCGGCGGGGGAGGGGTTGGTATGCTCCCCCCCTTGCGCCGCCTCTTGAGCGGCCATTGATGGCCGCTTCTTCTTCTTGGCCTTAGCCTTGGCCTTAGATGGTGCTGGTGCAGTTGGAGCCTCTTTAGGAGCCGCTGTACCTACCGTCTTTTCTGCGTAAGTGGGCGCCGTCGCCTTTGTCGGCTTCGGCGCCTTCGACGTTTCATTCGCCACTGGTGGGGTGCCTAAGGTGGCATTGTCCGCCGCCAGCGGTGGTCGTATTCTCGGGGCCGGTAGAAGGCGGTCCTCCAGCCCGGCCAACCTGGCGTTCAGCATGTTGCCGAAGGTCTCTATGTTGGAGCGAGAGACCTCCGACAACAGCCGACGCATATCATCTTCTGCAGGTTGTGCCGTTCGCCGGCGCAGCTCGTCGAGCTCCCGGCGCATTTCGGCCACTTGTTTTTCGAGCCGCGTGTTTTGGGCCTCGAGTTTCGTCATTTCGTCGGTAGTAGAGCGGCCCTTCATTTCGGTCACCGCCGCTCTTATGGCCACTACCGCCTCCTTCAGGAACCTTTGGTATGTTCCTTTGAGGTTTGAGGACTTCGTTGCGACCATATTGATGGTCTCCAACGAAGCCTCTACACTCCTTGTCAGAGCCATGTTGGTACGCTCTGACATTTCCTCTTCTGCGGGTGCGATAGAGCTAGAGCAGATGGTCGCTCTCTCCCTTCTCGCCTCCCGTGCCGTCTCGGCGATCTCAGCCTCGGCCTGAAGCCGGAGGCTCTCCGCCCTTTCTTTGTTTAACTCGTCTTGGGCCCGAGCTAGGCCGACGTATTGGCCGGTAGATGGTGGCCGGCCACGTCCCCTCTTCGGCTTAGCCACCGCACCCTTACTTATGGGCGGTGCTATGTCATCATCGGAGTTACGCCTCTTCAGGCCTGTCCTTTCCGGGGGGATTGCGGGCAGCCCCTCGGAGTCCAGTGATATGCCAGACATATCACTGGAGTCCGAGAGGAAGTCCTCGCTGTCATGTCCAGTGGGTGGGCGTTCGGGGAGCAGCGCGCGCGTGAGCATCACGCGCGGCATTCCCTTCGTATCGCCCCTCAAGGCCTTTTTACGGAGCAGCTCGAGCAGCCGGCGCCTGCCATCAGGGACCGGCTGTGAGAAGTCCACGTCTTCGTCTGTAAGGGGCTCCGTCCCTGGCGCGGCTAGGTGCGCCAGTTTCGGACCCGTTCGCGCCATCGCGCCCGTCTCCTTCTCCGTCATCACTATGACCTCCTCCTCAACCCTCGCGATTTGTGCCCCCCCCGTATACGTGGGGCAGCCTTCCGCCGAAGCAGAAGGGTGGGATTCCCTCTCAGAGAGAGGACCCACCCGGGGAATATTTTTCAAAGCGCGACTTTCCATCCTGGTAACACCGACACCCCGGGTCGCGGTCTCTTTTTTCGGGGGTGAGCTCCCCCATCAGAAGAGTTAAAACAAAAGGAAAGATAGTTAGAGATAAAAGAAAAGGTGGTGAAAGATAGAAAGAAAAACAAAATAAAACGAATGCAAAAACAAGAAAGTTAAACAAAATAGGTGGTGAAAGATAGTGAAGAAAAGAGATAGCGCCAGCCTTCAGCCGCGTGGGTACCTCACCCCGCAAAAGACGGAGTGGCGCACCCAAGCGTTGCCCAGGGCCACGAACGAGGACGAACTGGCTGAGCCCCAACCTAACCTAACCTTTTTTTTTTTTTTTTTTTTTTTTTTTTTTTTTTTTTTTTTTTTTTTTTTTTTTTTGACGGGGGGAAATACATTACGTATCCCCCGCCACCCCCGGGGGAGGGCGGCAGGGGTATGACGGACTCCCCCGGCGCGAGATGGAGTGCGCCGAGGTTTACCGTCTAAAACCCCCCGATGCCCTTCTTCAGCGCCTTTGACGGGGCCGTGGGAATCGCAAAGCATTCTTCCACGACCCCGCAGCGCGTGCCGCAACCGGCCCACTTCCAATAGCCGCAACCGGCTCCTTCTCCGAGAGCTCCCCGGGCATTGGGGAGCTTGTCATCTCGGGGCCCATGCTGTGGGCGGTGATCCCCCGATCACCACCCACGGGCCTACGCTTCAACCTCCATTACGGCGGGGGCAGGTTGAACCACCCTTGCGCCTTGGGCTTGCGGCTTTTTGAGCCGGGCCCTGGAGGGAGCCTTTCGCTTCCCTTTCACGCCGGGGGCGGGCTTCGCGAAAACGCAGCCGCTGCTCCCCAGCACGTGTGCCACCTCCTCTTTGCCAGTGGCCTCACATAGCGAGCAGAGCGGATCCGCTCCGCACTCTGCCGCCTTGTGCCCCGGCTTCCCGCAGCGGAAACAGCTCCGGCTACGGTCCACCGAGGACTGGCATTTCGCCGCGACGTGGCCGGTGTCCTGGCATCGGTAGCACCGCTTTGGCCTCGCGGCCAGCAGCGCCACCTTCGCCGAGACCCAGCCCACGCGAAGCCGCCCAGAGCTGAGCAGCTTTTTTGCGGCCGCGACGGGGACGCTCATCCAGAGGGATGCGTCTCCTCTCGGTCCCATCACAACTTTTCCCGACCTGATGGAGCTGGTCGGGCATCCTCCTTCTTGTGAGGCCGCCAGGATGACTTGGGCGGCCGTCACTGAGTCGTCCAGCCCGGTGACGCGCAGCTCTGCGCATTTGACCGGGCGGCCGACTCTTACCAATTCCGGGTTGAGGACGGTCCTAAGCTTGGCAGCAAAGGCGTCCGCCTTCTCCTGCGCCCGCTCACCGTCGATGGTGAGCACGCGCGCACCAGTTTCTGCAAGGCGGAAGCCGAGCTTGGGGATGTCAAACTCCCCAAGATCGACTTTCGCTCTGGCCTCCTTCAGCAGCGTGGCGTACGTGACCCCCCTCTCCGCAGCCTTTTCCTGTAGAGTGAGGGTAACGGCCGCAGTGACGGGGCGCGTAGTCTTGCCTTCTTCTTCTTAGGGGCGGCCTTGGGTGGAGTAGCCGCCCCCTTCTTCTTCTTGGCCTTGCGCTGGACTGACGTCCACGGGGCCTCGGCGGGGGAGGGGTTGTTGTTCGCCCCCCCTTGCGCCGCCTCCTGAGCGGCCATTGATGGCCGCTTACTTTTCTTCTTCTTGGCCTTTGGGGCCTTCGGCGGGGCTGGTGCAGGCGGTGTCTCTTTTGGGGCCGCCGCAACCTGCGCCGTCACTGTCGCGATGGTGGGTGCCGTTGCCTTTTTCGGCTTCGGCGCCTTCGCCTTTTGTACCGCCGGCGCTGGCGTGGTGCCGACAATGGCACTGTCCGCCGCCAGCGGGGGCCGTCTTCTGGGCTCCGGCAGGAGTCTGTCCTCCAGACCGGCCAGCCTGGCGTTCAGCATGTTGCCGAAGGTCTCTATGTTGGTACGAGAGACCTCCGACAACAGCTGGCGCATGTCATCTTCTATGGGGCGGGCGCTGTTGGCCCGTCTGCGCAGCTCTTCAAGCTCCTGACCCATTCTGGTCACTTGCTCTTGAAGCCGCGCATTCTGGGCCTCCAGCCTCGCCATGTCTTCGGTAGTGGTGTGGCTTCTCATTTCGGCAACAGCCGACCTGATCGCTGCCACTGACTCCTTGAGGCACCTTTGGAAGGTGCCCTTAAGGTTGGAGGACTTCGTGGCGACCATTGTGATTGCCTCCAGCGAAGTCTCCACAGATTTGGCCAGAGCGTAGTTGGTCCGCTCCGACCCGTCTCCTCCGGTAACCGCAAGGGGGATTGTGCCGACTGACGCTCGCGTCTCTCTTGCACTTTCCATCGAGGCGGCTAGTTCCTCTTCTGCCCGAAGCCGAAGAGCCTCCTCCTTCGCCTTATTAAGGTCAGCCTGCGCCTTGGCTAGACCAACGTATTGGCCAGTCGTTGGCGGCCGACCGCGTCCACGTTTAGATTTGGGTACCGCCCCTTTACTGAGGGACGGTACGCTGTCGTCATCAGTTTTCCTCTTTCGAGGTTTGTCTCTTCCGGGAATTGCGGGCAACCCCTCGGAGTCCAGTGATAAGGCACTGGAGTCCGAGTAGCAGTCCTCGCTGTCATAGTCCGTGGATGGGGGTTCGGGCATCAGCGCGCGCGTGAGCATCACGCGCGGCATTCCCTCCGTATCCCCCCTCAAGGCCTTCTTCCGTAGGAGTTCCAGCAACCGGCGCCTGCCATCAGGGACCGGCTGTGAGAAGTCCGTATCTTCATCCGTGAGCATTCCCGTCTCCGGTGCGGTAAGGTGCACCGGTTTCGGCCCTGCTTGCGCCATCGCGCCTCCCTCGCCACTCGTCGTCGCAACGACCTTCTCCTCAACCTCCCTCGCAATTTGTGGCCCCCCGTATACAAGGGCCGACCCCCCGCCGGAGCGGGAGTGTGGGATTCCCTCCTGGAAGGAGGACCCACCCGGGGAATACTTGTCAAATCGCGACTATCCATACTTCTAAACACCGACACCCCGGGTCGCGGTCTCTTTTTTCGGGGGTGAGCTCCCACATCAGAAGAGTTAACACAAAAGGAAAGATAGTTGGAGAATAAAGAAAAAGGTGGTGAAAGATAGAAAAACAAAATAAAACTAATGCAAAAACAAGAAAGTTAAACAAAATAGGTGTGAAAGATAGATAAGAAAAGATAGCGCCAGCCTTCAGCCGCGTGAGTACCTCACCCCGCAAAAGACGGGGTGGCGCACCCAAGCGTTGCCCAGGGCCACGAACGAGGACGAACTGGCTGAGCCCCAACCTAACCTAACCTTTTTTTTTTTTTTTTTTTTTTTTTTTTTTTTTTTTTTTTTTTTTGCGGGGGGAAATTCGTTACGAATCCCCCGCTGCCCCCGGGGGAGGGCAGCAGGGGTATGTCGGACTCCCCCGGTGCGAGATGGAGTGCACCGGGGTTTACCGACTAAAACCCCCCGATGCCCTTCTTCTGCGCCAATGCGAGGCCGTGGGAATCGCGTTGCATTCTTCCACGACCCCGCAGCGCGTGCCGCAACCGGCTCCCTTCTGATGCGGCGGCCTGGTGTTATGCCGCCGCTTGCCTCTCCGAGAGCTCCCTGGGCATTGGGGAGCTTTCCTTCTCGGGGCCCATAGTGCGGGCGGTGATCCCCCGATCACCGCCCACGGGTCTAGGCGTCCAACTCCATGGCGGGGGCGGACGGAACCGCCCTTGCGCCGTTGGCCTTGTGCTTTTTGTGCCGGGCCTTTTTCGTTGGCGCCTTTCTCTTCGCGCTGGGAGGCGGCTTTGCGACACAGCCGCTTCCTCCCAGCACATGCGCCTTCTCCGGCCTGCCGGCAGCCTCGCACAGGAAGCAGTTGGGCGCTTCCCCGCACTCGGCCGCCTTGTGCCCCGGTTTCCCGCAGCGGAAACAGCTCCGGCTGCGGTCTACCGGGCACTGGCACTTCGCTGTCATGTGGCCGGTGTCTTGGCAGCGGAAGCAGCGCTTAGGCCTCGCGGCCAGCAGCGCCACTTTCGCCGACACCCATCCGACATGCAGCCGCCCAGAGCTTACGAGCTTCTTGGCGGCCGCGACCGGGACACGCATCCATAATGATGCGTCCCCACGTGGCCCCACCGTCAGTTGGCCCGACCGTATATCGTCGGCCGAGCACCCTCCTTCCTTCGCGACCGCCTGGATAACGTCGGCGGCCGCTACTGAGTCGTCCTACCCGGCCACGCGGATCTCCGCGCACAGGACCGGGCGGGCGACTTTTACATCGTCCGGTTTCAGGACTGCCTTTAGCCTCGTGGCGAAGGCGTCCGCCTTCTCCTGCGCCCCCTCACCGGCGATGGTGAGGACACGCGCTCCGGTCTCGGCCAGGCGGAAACCGAGCCTGGGGATGCCGAGTTCCCCCAGGTCGATCGCCGCTCTAGCCTCGGCCAACACTTTGGCGTATGTCACCCCTCTTTCCACAGCGCTCGCCCCCAGAGTGAGGGTGACCGCCGCGGTTGCGGGGGGACGAAGTTTCGCCTTCTTCTTTTTCTTTGGGGCGGCCTTGGCTGGTGTAGCCGCCCCTTTCTTCTGTTTTGCCTTGCGTGGACCTACTGTTGTCCACGGGGCCTCGGCGGGGGAGGGGTTGTTGTTCTCCCCCCCTTGCGCCTTCTCCTCAACAGCCATTAATGGCCGCTTCTTTCCTTTCTTTTTGGTCTTTGAGGCCTTCGGCGGGGCCGGTGTGGGCGGTGCCTCTTTGGGGGGGACCGCAACACTTGGTGCCGCCATTTCCGCATATGTGGGCGCCGTTGCCTTTTTAGGCTTCAGCGCCTTGTTCGTCGGTGCCGCTGATGTTGGGGCACTGACGCTGTCTGCTGCCAGTGGCGGCCGTATTCGAGGCGCCGGCAACAGTCGGTCCTCTAATCCAGCCAGCCTAGCGTTCAGCATTGTGCCGAACGTCTCCACATTCTTTCGCGACACCTCGTCCAGAAGTTGTCGCAGGTCTTTCTCGGCGGGGCGGTATGCCTGCCGGCGCAGCTCCTCCAGCTCCTGACGCATATCGGCCACTTGCCTTTGGAGCCGCGCATTTTGTGCCTCCAGCCTTGCCATCTCGTCCGTCATCGAGCGGCCTCTCAATTCAGTAACAGCCGCCCTTATACTGACGACCGCCTCCTTGAGGCACCGTTGGAAGGTGCCTTTCAAGTTCTGAGACTTCGTAGCGACCATGGTTACGGCCTCCAACGAAGTCTCAATACTTTTTGTCAGAGCGGCGTTTGTTTGCTCCAACCTGTCTCCTTCAGTGACTGCAGCGGGGCTTGCGCAGATGGTCGCGCGCGCCTCCCGCGCAGTTTTCATGGTCTCGGCAACCTCTTCTGCGGCCTGAAGCCGGAGAGCCGCCTCCCTCTCTCGATTCAGCTCGGCCTGGGCTTTAGCCAGACCGACGTACTGGCCGGTCGTTGGTGGCCGGCCGCGTCCTCTTTTGGCCTTCGGCACCGCACCTTTGCTGGTGGACGGCGCCGCCTCTGTCTCGTCCGGGTTCCGCCTCTTAAGGGGGGTCGTACGTCCGGTGGGTGCGGGCAATCCCTCGGAGTCCAGCGACATGGAAGACATGCAGCTGGAGTCCGAGAGATAGTCCTCGCTGTCTCTATCAAGTGTTCTGGGCGGCGGCATGATCACGTCGCGCGTGAAAAGCACGCGCGGTAAGTCTGCGTCGCCCCGTAACTTCTTCTTTCGCATCAACTTCAGTATCCGCTCCACACCGTTGGGCTGCGGCTGACTGAAGTCGACGTCCTCGTCAGTCAGAAGGTCCGTTCTCGACGCGGTAAGGTGCGCCGAGCTCGGCCTGGTATGCGCCATCGCGCCTTCATCTCTCGCCGTCGCAACGGCCTCCTTCCTCTCCACCTCCACCGAAGCATGTTTGGGGCCCCCAGTATACGCGGCCCTATCTCCCGCCGAAACGGGAGTGTGGGATTCCCCGGCATCGCCGGGACCCACCCTGGGAGAATTTATCACATGCTGACCTTCCATACTTGTCATTTCTGGGCTGATTCTGGCCCGATCACGAAGGGGTGATTCTGCCCCAGTGCCCTCGGGACGAGACCGCCTGCTCGCCATGCATCCCATGGCCGGGCACCACAAACCTTGGATTAGGGGCCGTAGAAGCCCATTCGTCACCATTCAAAGAAAAACCTATCACGCAAAACCTAACACACACGCACAGAAGAGTAAATAAAAGAGAAAAAGATAGAAAGAAAAGGTGTTGAAAGATAGAGAAAATAAATAAAATAATGCAAAAGAAGAGTAAACTATAAAAAGATGGTGAAAGATAGAGAAAGACCGGCGTTCAGCCGCCTGAGTACCTCACCCCGTGTAAAAAGCGGAGTGGCGCACTCAGGCGTTGCCCAGGGACACCAACGTGGAGGAACCGGTATCGTCCCCAACCTAACCTTTTTTTTTTTTTTTTTTTTTTTTTTTTTTTTTTTTTTTTTTTTTTTTTTTTACGTGCGGAAAATTCTTTACGAATACCCTACGACGCCGGGGGACATCGTAGGGTTATGTGGGACTCCCCAGCGCCTATGAATGGCGCCGGGTTTACCCACTAAAAACCGCACGATGCCCTCCTTCGCGCCTAGGCCGGGGTCATGGGTATCGCGGAAGCATTCGTCCACGACCCCGCCGGCGCCTGCCTGCCTAACAGGCTCTCCGAAATGCGGCGGCATAGATGGTGTGCCGCCGCTAGCCTTCTCCGAGAGCCCCCCGTGCATAGGGCTTCATCTCGGGACCCCTTGGGTGGGCAGCGATCCCCCGATCACCACCCACGGGTCTTAGGCGCCTCTCACTCGGCGTCCATGGCGGGGGCGGCTGGTGCCACCCTTGCGCCATCGGCCTTGGCCACACCGCCACCACCACCTCCCTCCCGCGTTCCGCCTCACCTGTCACCGACTTGAGGCGCCCTATCGCGTCGACGGTCGACCGACCGGCCCGAAACCCGAACTGCGAATCTGACAGTCCGGGCCCCGGGCCTTCCTCCAAATGCTGAACAAGACGGGAGGCTAAGATACGTTCAAACGCCTTGCCCGTCTCGTTCAGCAGTACGATCGGCCGCACCGCCGACGCACAGTCCGGTGGTCGCCCGTCCTTTGGCAGCAGGACGAGCCGACCCTCCTTCCACGCCTTCGGGAACTGGCCGCACTGAAGACAGCGGTTAAACAGCTCCCGAAGGCTGTCTTCGAGATGCACGAGAGCTATCGACAGAATCCTCCCGTGCACCCCGTCCGGACCGGGCGCCTTCTTCTTGCTACGGAGGCGGGACAGAACCGCCTCCATTTCCGCGTCGGTGACAGGTGGCGGAACACCCTCCACCATCGAGTTCGGCGTCCGTCGGGCCATCCGCGGCGGAGTGAAGCCTACCGGGGGGTCCGGGAACAACTCCCGGACGATGTTCCCCAGTAGCTCTGGCTGGAGCGCTTCCGTCAAGGGGGCCGACTGGGCGCGAAGTTTGTCTCGCGCCCTTTTATACGGTCGACCCCAGGGATCGTTCTCGATCCCCTCTACCAGCTCCAGCCACGCTCGCTCCTTGGCCCGACTGATGGCCAGCTGCAGGATCTCTCGTTTAGCCAAGTAGACCCTGTACAGCCGACCATCCCGCTCCACGTCCTGGGGGCGACACCGCCTGCTGCGAACGTAGGCGCGACGCGCCGCATTGCAGGCGGTGCGAAGGTCGGCCAACTCCGCTGACCACCAATATACCGCCCGTCGAGGTGGGGGAGGTCCCCAAACTCTCGGCATGGCTGCTCGACACACGCTAGAGAGCACGTTGCCGAAACAGCCAGCCATTTCCTCCACCCCCATTCCCTCGCAGGACGGGAGGCTCCAGCGGCCGACGATGGCCGCCTCCTCCGCCAGCTCCCGGTTGAGCTTTGAGAGTGCCCAACGCGGGAACACGCTACGCCCCCTGGACTGCGACGCCGAACTCGATGCGGAGGCTGGAGACACCTCGAACCTTATGTAGCGATGGTCCGAGAGTGTCTCCACCTCCGTTTCCACCCTTCACTCCTCCACCCGACGTGCGACGACGGGAGTGGCGAACGTTAGGTCCACCACTGACGAGCCCGTTCGCCGCACGCACGTCGGGACTGTCCCTTTATTGAGCAGGGACAGCCCCGCGGCCAGCGCCCACTCCTCCACCTCCCTTCCCTTCGGGTTCGTGACTGGAGACCCCCACGCCGAGGACTTGGCGTTGAAGTCTCCCGCCACGATAACGGGGAGGGGTGCTAGCCTCCTCACGAGCGGCCCCAGAACATCAAGGAACTGTTCCAGGGCCGCCAAATTTCGGTTCGGGGAGAAGTACACGCCTATTACTGCGTACTCTCCCCAAACCGCAACCACGTACCCGGGGCCCCTCATTCTGGGTATGAGGGGGGGTCCAGCGCCTGGTCTCACCACTATGGCGACGGAGCCCTGATCGTCCCCAGCCCAATGCGGCTGGGGAGGTACATAATAGGGCTCTGAGACCACCGCCACGTCAACACCCCACTCCGCTACGGCTTGCAGGAATAGATCCTGGGCCGCAACAGAGTGGTTGATGTTGGCCTGTAAGAAGCTGAGATGTCCTGGCATTATTCTGACATCTCAGCTTCAGGCGCCGCCTGTCCCCTCCCAGATTGAGAGGAGGGAACTTTTCCCCGAGTCACTGGGGGGTTGCATGTTCTGCCCCCCATAACGTGGTCCGCCGGTCTGCTTGCATCGGAGCAGACCGCACACTTTGGACGCGCAGCCTTGCACTCAGACACAATGTGGCCGGGCTCGCCGCAGCGGTAGCATATACCGCTGCGGTCCTTCGATGAGGGGCACAATGCGGCAAAGTGCCCCAGACCCAAGCACCGGAAACAGTGCTTGGGGCGCGCATCGACCAGGTGGAGCGAGACTTTGCTCCACCCAACAGCAATGCTGCCCAGAGCAACCAGCTTTTTAGCAGCCGTCACTGGGCAGCTCATGCGGGCAAAGCCCGCCCCTATTGCACCCCTCTGTATTTCGCCCACCCAGACCTGGGCGGGGAGGCAGTCAGACTCCCTAGCGACCGCGGATCTAACACTCTCCACGGTCGCAGAATCCGAGAGATCCGTGAGCTTAAAATCAGCACACCTCATGGGCCTAGAGATCTCCGCCTCCTCTTCCAGAACCTCTGCAAGGCGTGCCGCCAAGGTGTCCGCCTTTTCGTGACTTGAGGAGCCAGGTATCTCAATAAGCCTTGCTCCGGTCGCCGACTGCCGAATCCGGAGAGGACCAATACCCAGCTCCTCCAGCTTAATTCTAGACTCCGCCTTCTGCAAGACGGAGCAGTAAGTCGCCCAGACGTATGCGCTGCCACCACAGGCATCTCCTTCGAGGTGGAAGGGGCAACGTTGGTCCGCTCCACTGGTTCAGGTCCCTTCCTCTTGCTCTTCTTTGTAGCAGGAGCGGGGGCAGGGCGAACCTCAGGACGCACTGGAAGCGCCGGGAACTCTTCCCGGACCCGACGACGAATCGCCAACGAAGACGAGAGCAACGGTGAGACGTCTCGCACCGGAGCTTCTACTAGCGCGGGAGTGGGTGCAGGAACCTTCTCATTGGCGGGCTTCGTTACGCGGGCCGCTTTATTTTTATCGCCTGCCAAGGGTGGGCGAACCACAACTGGAGGCAGCAGCCGGTCTTCCAATGCCGCCATTCGACCGTCCACCAAGTTGCCCACCAACCTGGCTATATTACTCTCCAGGATGCCCAGCTGCTCGCTGGACATCGGAGAGCGCCTATCCCTCGCCACCTCGGACCGAGCCTCCTCAAAGTCACGCTTGTAGGCGCGAACTTCTTCTCGGAGATTCCCCAACTCACGGCGAAGTCTCCCATTATCCGCCGTGAGGCGGCGAGTCTCCTCCACAACAGTTCGCGCTGCAAGCGCGTCTATTATTGTCCTCACCGCCAGGGTGGCACGCCTTATTTTCTGGGCGTACCCGCCTTTGAGGTTAGTGGACTTGGCCGCAATTCCGAGAATCTCCCCGAGATTCTCCTCGGCGGCTTGCATCAAGTCCTCCGGACCCATCACCTCCACGTCCATATCGAGAGGTCCCGGTGGCGCAGGATTCACCGTGGCCTCCTTCCGATAAACTCCCTTTTCTAGGGAGGCAACAAATTCCGCCTCTCTAGCCTCCTCCGTCCTCTCCCTCCGCTCTTGACGAGCAGCAGAAAGCCTGCCCGCCGAGCTGCGCAATCTCCCTCTCTTGGCCAGTTGGGCCTTCAGCACGTTGTCGGCCCCAGCACTAACCTCCTCCATGTCAGTGTCGGAGAGTTCCGAAAAGAGACGCTTATTAGCGTTTACCTCCGACTCTGACATTGAGGGGACAGACTCTGTCCCGAGTAACTCCGCCAGGGTTACGCCCGCCCTACCATAACCCGACTTCTGCCCCGAATTCCTACTCCCATCACTAAATCCTTCCTCATCTCTCCGAAAGAGATTCCGGCAACAGCCCCCTTGGCGACTGCTCCTCTCTTTCTCCACCCCACTATTTTTCCCCTCCCCACCACTCAAAACATCCCCGAACTCAAGTGCAAGCCCTCGTCTGGAAGACTTCCTATTCCCCCCTTCACTCTCATTCCCCTCCCCCCCAACTTCCTCAATACCTTTCGGCATTTTGCCGAGAGCAAATTTCGGGGGTGCCCCAAGGCACACCCCTGATATGAATTCCGACACCAATAAAATGTACCGGCAAACAGCCCGAACAGAAAATCCTAACTAAATAAAATTATATACCTAAAACCAACACCAAAAATAAAATAAAAGTTCACCTAAATAATAGAAGTAACCCAAACCAATATATACAAAAGTGATCCCACCCCGGGAGGGCCACCCACGCACAACAACACCAGGACAAAAGTCGTCGACCGATGCTGTTCCACGTGGATGACTTTCTCGACCGATGTATGGGAAAAAACAAGAGATAGTCTAAGACACCAAAATTTGATTATCTCGGCAACCAGAAGAGGTACCGAGATAATTCAAACGCCAAAAAATCGCCCCAAATGACACCTTTCGGTAGACACCCTGAGCACAAAGATCCGCTGGCTGGCATAGGCTTCGCCTAAGAAAATTTGAGCTCGAGCCCCAACCTTTTTTTTTTTTTTTTTTTTTTTTTTTTTTTTTTTTTTTTTTTTTTTACGCCAGGAAATACGTTACGTATACCCCGCGATGCTCGGGGGACATCGCGGGGTTATGTGGGACTCCTCTGTGCCTGGGTGGAATTGGCACAGAGTCTACCCACTAAAACCTGGCGATGCCCTCCTTCTGCGCCAATGCGGGGTCATGGGAATCGCGTGAGCATAGCTCCATGACCCCGCAGCGCGTGCCGCGTCCGGCCCACTTCTGTTGCGGCGGCTAGATAGATTGCCGCCGCATGCCTAACCGAGGGCTCCCCGGGCATAGGGGAGCCTTCCTCTCGGGACCCATAGTGCGGGCGACGATCCCCCGATCGCCACCCACGGGTCTAGGCCTCAACCACTTCCATGGCGGGGGCGGGTTCTTCCGCCCTTGCGCCGCGACTCGGCTTTTTCTGCCGAGCCTTCTTTGTGGGAGCCTTTCGCTTCTTTCTCGTGCCGGGGGGCGGCTTTGGTGCTGTGGTACAGCCGCTGCTCCCCAGCACGTGCTCCTTGGGTTTTCCCACGGCCTCGCAGACCGGGCAATTAGGAGCCGCTACGCAATCAGGCACTTTGTGCCCCGGCTTCCCGCAACGGAAACAATTTCCGCTGAGGTCTACCGGGCACGTGCACTTTACCGCCAGGTGGCCAGTGTCTAGGCACTTGTAACACCGCCGCAGCCTCGTAGCCAGCAGTGCCACCCTCGCCGTGACCCAGCCTATTTGCAGCCGCCCAGAGCTGGTGAGCTTTTTGGCGGCTGCGATCGGGACATTGAGCCAGAGGCTTCTAGAACCTCTTGGGCCCACGACAATTTTGCCCGACCGGATGTTGGTGGCCGCGCAATTACCTCCTTTAGCGGCTGCATCCACAACTTCCGCAGCCGTTGTAGCGTCATCTAGCCCGGTGACGCGCATTTCCACGCATTTCACCGGGCGGGAGACTCGGACATCTTCGGGGCGCAAAACCGCTCGAAGCCTCGCGGCAAAAGCGTCGGCCTTCTCCGAGGCCCCCTCTCCCTCAATCGAGAGGAGGCGCGCGCCAGTTTGTGCTAGGCGGAAACCGAGCCTGGGGATATTGAGTTCCCCCAGGTCGATATTTGCTCTAGCCTCGCTAAGCACCTTCGCATAGGTCACCCCCCTTTCTGCAGCCCCCGCCTCCAGGGTAAGGGTCACTGCCGCCGTTTTGGGGGGGCGAAGCCTTGTCTTCCTCTGTTTGGGGGCGACTTTGGCTGTTGTAGCCGCCCCTTTCTTCTTTTTGGCCTTACGTGGACCTACGGTCGTCCACGGGGCCTCTGCGGGGGAGGGGCTGGTGTTCACCCCCCCTTGCGCCGCCTCTTGAGCGGCCATTGATGGCCGCTTTTTCTTCTGTTTAGACTTTTTAGTCATTGGCTGGTCCGGTGCAGGCGGTGCCACTTGGGGGGCCGCTGCATTTGGTGCTGCCTTCTCTGCATATGTGGGCGCCGTTACCTTTTTGGGCTTCGACGCCTTTTCTTTTCCGGTAGCCGCCGGCGGGGCGCTGACACTGGTGTTAGTAGCGTCTGCCGCCAGCGGAGGTCTCCTTCTCGGCTCCGGCAAGAGTCTGTCCTCGAGTCCGGCCAGCCTGGCGTTAAGCATGTTGCCGAAGGTCTCTAGATTAGATCGAGAGACCTCCGCCAACAGCTCGCGCATATCGTCCTGTGTGGGGCGGGTGTTATTGGCCCGTCTGCGCAGCTCTTCAAGCTCCTGACCCATCCTGGTCACTTGCTCTTGAAGCCGCGCATTCTGGGCCTCCAACCTCGCCAGGTCGTCGGTAGTAGACCGGCTTCTCATCTCTGCGACAGCCGACCTAATAGTCGCGACCGATTCTTTCAAGCACCTCTGGAACGTGCCCTTAAGGTTGGAGGACTTGTAATGGCGCCCAGCGAAGCCTCCACGGTTTTGGCCAGGGCAGCGCTCGACTGCTCCGACTCCTCGTCTCTGATAGTGATAGTGGCGGGGGTTGCGCGGGGGGATGTTCGCGTCTCCCTTGCCGCTCTCGCCATTTCTGCTACTTCGGCCTCAGCTTGAAGCCGAATAGCCTCCTCCTTCGCTCTGTTGAGGTCCGCCTGCGCTTTGGCTAGACCGACGTACTGGCCGGTTGTTGGCGGTCGGCCGCGTCCTTTCTTTGGTTTAGGTACCGCCCCTTTACTAAGAGACGGTACAGTGTCGTCATCCGTATTTTTCCTCTTGAGAGGTTTGTCATAGCCGGTGGTGGACTCCCCGGACTCCAGCGACATGGCGCTGTAGACCGAGGAGTCGGAGAGATAGTCATCACTATCTCTCATAGCGTCTGGTCCTTTGGGTGGCGGTGCCATAACATCGTGCAGCAATACACGCGGCACGCGCGCCTTGTCCACTCCGTCATCTTCGGAGGACGGGAGTCTTAGCTCGCGCTCAAACTGAACGCGCGCCAGTCCCTCTGTGTCGCCCCTTGCCTTTTTCCTTTGAAGGAGTCTCAGCAGCCGCTGCACGCCGTTAGGCTGCGGCTGCGAGAAATCCACATCCTCATCCGTTAGAGGTTCCGTTCCCAGTGCGGTTAGGGGCACCGAGCTCGGCCCTTTCTGCGCCATCGCGCATCCCTCCTTCCTCTCTCCCGCCTTCTCCTCCTCCGCCATCGTATTTTGTGGCCCCCCCGTATACAAGGGCCGACCCCCCGCCGGAGCGGGAGTGTGGGATTCCCCAGCTTCGCTGGGACCCACCCGGGGAATAGTTTTCAAAGTACGACTTTCCATAGCTGTCACTTGTGGGCTGATTTCTGGCCCGATCAATCAGGGGTGATTCTGCCCCAGTGCCCTTGGGACGAGCCGCCTGCTCGCCACGCATCCCACGGCCGGGCACCACAAACCCTGGATTAGGGGCCGTAAAAGCCCATCCATCACCATTCAAACAAAAACCTAACACGCAAACCTAACACACACGCACAGAAGAGTAAATAAAGGAGAAAAAGATAGAAAGAAAAGGTGTTGAAAGATAGACGAAATAATAAAACAATGCAAAAAAAAGAAGAGTAAACTATAAAAAGGTGGTGAAAAGATAGAGATAGACCGGCGTTCAGCCGCCTGAGTGCCTCACCCCGTGTAAAAAGCGGAGTGGCGCACCCAGGCGTTGCCCAGGGACACCAACGTGGAGGAACCGGTATCGTCCCCTCGAGCCCCAACCTAACCTTTTTTTTTTTTTTTTTTTTTTTTTTACTTGGGGAAATCCTTTATGGATCCCCGATGGACTGGGGATGGCCACCGGGGTATGTGGGACTCTCCCGGGTGCGAGGTGAGGATCGCACCCGGGGTTACCGCACTAAAACCCCAAGGTGCCTCCTCCTCCGCTATGCTACTGGGCTGCCGGACCCGCCTGAGGCGATAACTGCAGCAGCCCAGTAAGCGGCATTTGCTACAGCAGCAAATCCTCCGCAGCAGACTGTCGGCGACAGCTGCTAGCCATCCGGCAGAGCGGTCCGAGGCACCGGGCGCTCTTCGACCGGGACGGACTCGTGCAATGGGCAACGGGTTCCCCAACCCGTCACCCGAGTCCTATTTACGGCGGGAGCTGGCGCTCATGATGTGCGCGCCTGCGCCCTCCGCGCCTCCTGCGAACGGGGTCTGCGGCTACGTCCGCTTCTCTTTCCCGTTCGGCGGCCTCCTTCTGCGTGATTACGTGCTCGCAGAAGGTGGCCATTGCAGTCCATGCATCGCTCGACCGGACTATGGCTGTTATTATAGCCGGGAGCGTAAGGTCAAATCCGATGGTGGCGCAGAGCACCGCCCGCTGATCTACCCAGGCTGGGCAGTCCGTGAGCGTGTGCTGCGCTGTGTCGTCATTATTGTTACAATGGTGGCACTGGGGCGTTGGTTCCCTTCTAGCCAGATGGTGCAGGTAATGACCGAAGCAACCATGCCCGGTCAACACCTGCACCATCCGGTAGGTGAGGGTGCCCTTACAGTGCGTCACCCACTCCTGTAGGTGCGGCCGAATCGCCGCCACCACCATATGTCCGGCTGTTGGGGACGCCAATCTGTCCTCCCAAGCGCGCATTGTTATGATGCGCGCCTGGCGGCGCCATCGAGCTGTTAGCTCCGGTGACACCCTATCTCCTCTGTTCTTAAACTCCGCCGTGCGGTAATAAATCTCGCTTGAAACCCGGGCCTCAAGGTCCCATGGAGGGGTTCTGGCGAGGGCGAGCGCTGCGTCGCAGGATATAGTACGATACCCGCGAATCATGCGCAACGCCATCGTCCGCTGAGGGCTCCGCAAGAGCGCCTTGTTCTGGGCACTCAGGTTGTCCGCCCAGACGGGAGCTCCATAGAGGGCCATGGACTGGAGAACCCCCGTATAAAGCCGCCTACACGTGGTCCCTGGACCTCCAATGTTGGGCAGGAGGTGTCCGAGGGCCACGGCTGTCTTTTTTAACTTGGGCACCAATCGGCGGAAATGTTCGGTGAAGGTCCACTTGGAGTCCAAGACCAGACCCAGATACTTAATTTTCGACCCAATTCGCACATTTACGTCTCCGATGAGGAGGGATGCTTCCGCGGGGGGGCGTTTTCGGGGTCCATAGAGAAACATGGCCTCCGTTTTTTCCAGCGCAACTCGCACCCCCTGTCCCTCAATACGCGTGACCACCTGGGACGCGCCGACTCTTGCCAGACGAATGGCCTCCTCAAATGTTTCTCCGCGGGCTAAGAGCAAAGTGTCATCTGCATAGCAAATGAGACGTAGCCCTCGGAGAAGAGCCGCACGCAGGACGCGGTCGAATCCAATGTTCCACAAGAGTGGGCCAAGAACAGACCCCTGTGGAACACCGCACTGAGTCACGATCCGAATGACGACACCATTACGCCCGACACAGACAATTGCCCTACTCCTTAGGTATCCGCTTATGATTTGGCGAAGATACCATGGCACCTCATGATGACAGAGGCCCTCTTCGATGGCCCGGAAGGGCAAGGTATTAAACGCGTTGGCGATGTCAAATGACACCGCCAACACCACTCCACCGCGTACCGTCTGCTCTTCCGCGAACCGCTTGACTTCGAGGATCGCATCTATGGTCGAGCGTTGCGCGCGGAAGCCAAATTGCGCCTCGGAAAGATTGGGCCCTCCCCGCTCGAGTTGTTTAATGACCCTAGATGCGATCACTCGTTCCAGCAGCTTCCCGGCTTCGTCTAGCAAGACGATTGGTCTATAGGCCGAAGGTGAATCGACCGAGCGGCCGTCCTTCTTCAACAACACTAGTTTCCCTTCCTTCCAACACTGAGGGAATTCAGCCTGAGCGAGGCATGCGCTAAATAGGTCCCGCATCCTGTCTTTGAGTGGCCCCATAGATTTGACCCAAACTCGTCCGGGTATTCCGTCCGGGCCCGGAGCAGTCTTGCGCCCGCTCAGCCTGAATATGGCAGCGTCAAACTCGCTCTCCGAAACTGGTGGCACCTCTTCGTCTACTTCCGGTTCGGTGCTGTGCGGCTCCGAGTCAGTTGCAGTCGGGAATAGCGTCGACACGATAATGGGCAGCTGCTCCGAGGGCAGCGTCTCCACGACTGGCGGACCGCGGTTGAACTTTTTCCGCACCATTCTATACGGACGCCCCCACGGGTCCCGGTCCAATTCCGCCAACATTTCTTCGCGGGCACCGTTCTTGGCCATTTGTATGGCCAGGCTTAACGCGCTCTTGGCCGCGCAATACTGCTCCCTGAGCCGCGCTATGAGTGGCTCATCCAGTGGCCTTCTCCTGCGCTGCCTTTGATATGGCCGGCGCGCCCTCACACACTGGTGTCGGAGCTCCGCTATTACATCCGACCACCAGTACACGTGCCTATTTGGAGGGCGGTGTTTTATTCGGGGCATGGCCGCATCACAAAGCCGTGTGAGCGCTCTGCGGAACCAAAGCGCCTCCTCATTTACGGCGATGGGAGCCGCGGGTCTTGGAGTCCAGGCCTCCATCTCCGCAGCCTCTTTGAGCGCTTCCACGTCTAGCTTTGAAAGCGCCCAGCGAGGGAACTCTTGAGCACTTGCCGATGAGCGTGGAGTCGGCTGAGTGACTCTCAGGGGGGAGACACTGTAGCGGATATAAAGATGGTCGGACAGTGTCTCTACTTCCTCCACTACTCTCCAGTCATGGACCAGTCCTCCAACCGCGGGGCTGGCAAAGGAGAGATCGACGATCGAGCTCCCCTGGTGCCGAACGCAGGTTGGTGCGTCCCCGCAGTTTAAAATCGAGAGACCGGTCATCAGGGTCCACTCCAGCACGGCATCTCCTCGGGCGTCGGTCACTGAGGAGCCCCAGGCTGAGTGCTTGGCGTTAAAGTCGCCGGCGACAAGAACGGGCCTTGGGGCCGCTCTTAACACTGCCACCTGCAACTCGCCCAGGAACTCCTCAAAATCTGCGAGGGATTTGTTTGGGGAGAAGTAGACACCGAAGAAAGTGTATTCTCCCCAATCAGCCGCCACAAATCCTTGGCCTCTCTCCCGCGTTAAAAGCGGTGGGCCTGTGTCACAACTATGGATAGCGACAGAGCCAAGCGCATCTCCAACCCAAGTGTTGCGGGCTGGGACGTAGTAAGGCTCGGCCACTATCGCAATATCTATCTGCCACTGCGTCAGAGCCTGAAAGAGCAGATCCTGGGCACCGGCGCAGTGGTTCAGATTCGTCTGTAGGAATTGCAATCGTCGCCTATCCATTGTCGGTTTCCATCGCATCACCCTGTCGATCTTGTGACCGACCCGCCGTTTGAGGTTTTGCCTTTCTGTTTCGCCGCCTCTTAGGGGGGGCGCAACCCTTTCCACCGACCGAGTGGTTAGCGTTCCTACCCGCCTCTGAGCAAACTATACAGTGGGGTTTAGCTGTACACGAGGATGATTTGTGTCCGGCCTGCCCGCACCGGAAACACAACTGGCTCCTATCCACCTCCGAGTTACACCGCCGCCCCGTGTGACCGACTTCGAGGCAGCGGTAGCATTTCATGGAGCGGGGCTCCAGAGGCTGGACTCTCGCCGAGCTCCAACCGACCAGTAAGCGACCCGCAGCCACCAAGGTGTTGGCGGCAGCCACGGGGCACTGAACCCACATAGTCCCGGTTCCCCCGGGACCCTCACGGACGTCGCCTCCCTTTACATGATCCGGGGAGCAGCCCGTCTTAGCCACGACCGCTGCCAAAACAGCATCTTTCGAAACGGTGTCATCAAGGCCAGAGATCCGCACGTCGGAGCATCTGACGGGCCGTGTGACTCTAGCAACGCCGACAAGTACTCCTCGCAACTTTTCTGCGAAATGGTCAGCTATTTCGCTCGTTGTGCTGGTGGGGAGTTCCATTATTCGGGCTCCCGTTGCCGCCTGTCTAATTCGGACGCCCTCCGATAGCCCTAGATCCGCCAAGTTGATCTCTTGACGGGCCTTGAGGAGTGCGTCCTTATAGGTGGCGCCACGCTCTACCGCATCGTGCTGCAGCGTTATTACGACTGCAGCGGTGGCGGGAGCAGTATGCCTCCGTCGTCTGGTCTTCTCCTTCTTGGTCTCCGGCTTCCGGGGGGCTTTGGAGGCCCCCTTCGACCGTGCTTTTGTCTTATCCGGGTGTGTCGAGTCCAGGTTAGTCACATCCGGTTGCTTATTCCTCTTCCCCTTCCCTTTCCGAACCACTGTGTTCCAGCCCTCTCCTTCTGATGAGGGACCGGGAACAGCATCCGCAGGCGGGGCAGGCTGTTGTTCAGCTGGTTTCTCCTTTCCTTGCTTTTTTGTCTTGGACTTTTTATTTTTTACTGTCTTTTCTTTTTCAGGTGCTGCCGCAGATGGAGTAGGAGCTGCTGCCCTTTTCCTCGTCGCCGGAGCCGGAGTCACCATTCTTCTGGAGGGCCCATCCTGTGGGAGGGCGGGCCAGTCCTCAGTCGGGTGAGTACCGTTATTGTCAGTCCTTTTGTCTGCTGCCAGTGGCGGTCGAAGCCGCTTAGCTGGAAGCAGACGGTCCTCCATTGCCTCGATGCGCGCGTTGATCATGTTCGAGGTCCTCTCCATTAAAGAGCGGGAGAACTCCTCGAACATTGCCCGCAAGCCCGCCACCGTTACGTCCTCTGAGCCGCCTCGTTGAGCTGGGGCTGCAGATGATTTGTCAGCGCTTACTGGGGGCGGCGGTTTAGATGGTCGACTCGCCTTTTCCCGCAGCAGCGCTATTTCTTCTCTGAGGCGTATGTTCTCGGCCTCAAGTTTGAGCGTATCCTCCTTGAGAGAGGCGAGGCCGCGAACAGACTCCTCAACCTTCTCTTCACCATCTTTGAGGGCCTTTATAAATGTGCCCTTCATGTTCCCACTTTTCGTGCGCACCATCTTAATGAGCTCCAAGCCCTGCTCGCCAACTGTTTTTAGTTTGGTAGCGGCCGGGAGAGCATCAAGCGCCGCACGTTCCGCTTGTCTTGTTGTTGCGGCTTCCTTCTGTCGCTGCACTTTTTTTAGAGCCGCAGCGACCTCCTTCTCGGCCTGGAGCCTTAGGTCTTCGTACTCCAGTTCCAGGTACTGTCTCTTGGCGTTCGCCATTTCGACGTACTCCCCTGTTGTAGGGGGACGCCCTCGCCCCCTTTTTGCGGGAGCAGTTTTCCTCCGGTGAGTCTCCGAGCGAGCCGATCGCTCCGATCCTCCGTCATCCGAGCCAGAGCCTGAGTTAGACAGCCTCCGCTTGCCGGCCATGCTACTACCCGCTCGATCGCGCGAAGATGCGCGAGAGCTACCGGCTGTTCTCATGGTGTTAAGAGAGCAGTCCGAGTCGTCCATCCGTTCGAGTTGCACAATCGGAATCCGTTGTGAGAGCATAAGGTCGTCGTTTTTGGGGACAGAATTGTCCCCGGAAATCCTCGTTGTTTCAAGCAAATTTTTGCCCCCCTCAGAATACGTGGGGCTGGACGGGCCTAGTGGCCCGCCGAGGGATTCTCCAGTTACGGTACCCTCCTGAGGTAGTTTATTTTTAAAATCTGCCATCCATAAACTACTCCGACACCCCGGGTCGCGGTCTCTTTTTTCGGGGGTGAGCTCCCCCACCAGAGTGAAACAAAACAAGAAAGATAGTAGAAGAAAAGACGGTGAAAATAGAGAAAATAAAACAAACAAAACAAAGAAGAGTAATCTATAAAAAGATGGTGAAAGACAGAGAAAGACCGGCGTTCAGCCACGTGCCTACCTCACCCCAGGAAAGAGCCCCGAGGTGGCGCAGGCAAGTGTTGCCCAGGGACACCAACGAGGAGGAACCCAACCTAACCTAACCTAACCTAACCTAACCTAACCTAACCTAACCTTTTTTTTTTTTTTTTTGACGGGGTGGAATTCAATTACGAATCCCCCGCCGCCCCCGGGGGAGGGCAGCAGGGGTATGTCGGACTCCCCCGGTGCGAGATGGAGTGCACCGGGGTGTACCGACTAAAACACCCCGATGCCCATCTTCAGCGCCAGTGGAGGGGCCGTGGGAATCGCGAACATTCTTCCACGACCCCCCAGCGCGTGCCGCATCCGGCTCCCTTCTAATGCGGCGGCCTGGTGTTATGCCGCCGCTTGCCTCTCCGAGAGCTCCCCGGGCATTGGGGAGCTTTCCTTCTCGGGGCCCATAGTGCGGGCGGCGATCCCCCGATCACCGCCCACGGGCCTAGGCGTCCAACTCCATGGCGGGGGCGGGCGGAGCCGCCCTTGCGCCGTTGGCCTTGGGCTTTTTGTGCCGGGCCTTTTTCGTTGGCGCCTTTCTCTTCGCGCCGGGAGGCGGCTTTGCGACACAGCCGCTTCCTCCCAGCACATGCGCCTTCTCCGGCCTGCCGGCAGCCTCGCACAGGAAGCAGTTGGGCGCTTCCCTGCACTCGGCCGCCTTGTGCCCCGGTTTCCCGCAGCGGAAACAGCTCCGGCTGCGGTCCACCGGGCACTGGCACTTCGCCGCCACGTGGCCGGTGTCCTGGCAGCGGAAGCAGCGCTTAGGCCTCGCAGCCAGCAGCGCCAATCTCGCCGACACCCAGCCAACTCGCAGCCGCCCTGAGCTCGTGAGCTTCTTGGCGGCCGCGACCGGGACACGCATCCATACTGACGCGTCCCCGCGTGGCCCCACCGTCAGTTGGCCCGACCTAATGTCGTCGGTCGAGCATCCACCTTCCTTCGCGACCGCCTCGATGACGTCGGCGGCCGCTACTGAGTCGTCCAACCCGGCCACGTGGATCTCCGCGCACAAGACCGGGCGGGCGACTTTTACGTCGTCTGGTGGGAGGACGGACCTCAACCTCAAGGCAAAGGCGTCCGCCTTTGCTTGCGCACCCTCACCAGCAATGGTGAGGACACGCGCTCCTGTTTCGGCCAGGCGAAAACCGAGCCTGGGGATGCCGAGTTCCCCCAGGTCGATCGCCGCCTTAGCCTGACCCAGCACCTTCGCGTACGTCACCCCCCTTTCAGCAGCGTTTGCCCCCAGGGTGAGGGTGACCGCCGCAGTCGTGGGAAGGCGAAGCTTCGCTCTCTTCTTCTTTCGGGCGACTTTAGCTGGAGTAGCCGCCCCCTTCTTCGTACTCTTGGCCTTGCGTGGACCAACCTTGGTCCACGGGGCCTCGGCGGGGGAGGGGTTTGTGTTCTCCCCCCCTTGCGCCGCCTCTTGAGCGGCCATTGATGGCCGCTTCTTCTTGGCCTTTTTCTTTTTGGCCTTGGGCGGGGCCGGTGCAGCCGGAGCCTCTTTAGGGACCGGTGCACTCGGTGCCGCCATCTCTGCGTATGTTGGCGCCGTCGCTCTTTTAGGCTTCGGCGCCTTCGTCCCTCCGGTCGCTGGCGTGGTGCCAACATCGGCACTATCCGCCGCCAGCGGTGGTCTCCTCCTTGGCTCCGGGAGGAGCCTGTCTTCTATGCCGGCCAACCTCGCATTCAGCATGTTGCCGAAGGTCTCGATATTAGAGCGCGAGACCTCCGACAACATCTGCTGCAAGTCTTGGGTGGCGGACTTGGTCGCCTGACGACGTAACTCCTCCAGTTCTCGGCGCATTGTGTCGAGCTGCTGTTGGAGCCGCTCATTTTGAGCCTCCAGGGCCCTTATCTCCTCTGATTCTCCGCGGCCCCTCATTTCGGCAAGAGTTGCCCGGATATTGGCAACCGCCTCTTTAAGGTGCCGTTGGAATGTCCCCTTAAGATTTTGCGACCTCGTGGCGACCATTGTTATCGTCTCCAACGAGGCCTCTACACTTTTGGCCAGAGCATAGTTGGTTTGCTCCGACCTGTCTATTCCAGTGGCTGCAGCAGGGCTTGCGCAGGTGGATGCACGCGCTTCCCTCGCAGTCCTCATCGACTCGGCAACCTCTTTCTCTGCCTGAAGCCGAAGAGCCTCCTCCTTCGTCCGATTAAGTTCGGCCTGCGCCTTGGCCAGGCCAACGTATTGGCCGGTGGTCGGCGGACGACCGCGTCCACGTTTGGCCTTCGGCACCGCACCTTGACTGGTGGTCGGCGCCGCCTCTGTCACGTCCGGGTGTAACCGCCGCTTAAGGGGGGTCGTACGTCCGGTGGGTGCGGGCAATCCCTCGGAGTCCAGCGACATGTCAGTCATGCAGCTGGAGTCCGAGAGACAGTCCTCGCTGTCTCTGTCAGGTAATTTGGGCGGCGGCAAGATCACGTCGCGCGTGAGAAGCACGCGCGGTAAGTCTTGGTCGCCCCGCTTCTTCTTTTTCTGCATTAACTTCAGTAGCCGCTCAACCCCGTTGGGCTGCGGCTGACTGAAGTCAATGTCTTCGTCAGTCAATAATTCCGCCGCCGGCGCGGTAAGGTGCGCCAGCTTCGGACCTGGTTGCGCCATCGCGCCCGTCTCCTTCTGCGTCAACACTATGACCTCCTCCTCAACAACCCTCGCAGTAGTTGGTCCCTCCGTATACATGGACCTGACCCCCGCCGAAGCAGGGGTGTGGGATTCCCCATCGCTGGGACCCACCCGGAGATTATTTTTACTAATGCGACCTTCCATCCTTAAAACACCGACACCCCGGGTCGCGGTCTCTTTTTTCGGGGGTGAGCTCCCCCATCAGAAGAGTTAAAACAAAAGGAAAGATAGTAAGGAGATGAAAGAAAAGGTGGTGAAAGATAGAAAAAACCAAAATAAAACTAATGCAAAAGCAAGAAAGTTAAACAAAATAGGTGGTGAAAGATAGAGAAGACAAGATAGCGCCAGCCTTCAGCCGCGTGAGTACCTCACCCCGCAAAAGACGAGGTGGCGCACCCAAGCGTTGCCCAGGGCCACGAACGAGGACGAACTGGCAGAGCCCCTTTTTTTTTTTTTTTTTTTTTTTTTTTTTTTGATCTCGCAGGGGAAAGGTCATTACGCCCTTCCCGGGTTGGGGGACCCGGGGGTATGTGGGACTCCCGGCGCGACTCGCCGGTTTACCCACTAAAACTGAACCTGCGGATTGCCATCAGCCGCTAAATGGGGAATGTCCCGGATCTGTCTAGCACAGGACACCCCCCGCGACCGGCCGGTCTACCTCTATAGGGACCGGACTTCCACCACAATTAGGGGCCGCTCCGACAACCTGAAGCGTCCCCCTCGGCGCCGGGACTAGCTAAGCCGGGGAGGTTCCCATCCTCTCCCGGAGCCCCGTTAGACGGAAGATTGGAGGTTCGCAAAGCGACGCCTCCGCACTCCCGTCCTACGCCGGCGGAGCGGAATAGAGGATGGATCGATCTCTCTGTCCCGCTCCGCGGTCTCTTTCTGCGAAATTACGGATTCGCAGAAAGAGACCGCCGCCTGCCAGGCCTCATCGCTCTCGAGCATGCAGCGAACCACACTCGAGAACGAGAGGTCCCGCCCAATCACTGCCACGAGATCGTGGCGCTGCACGGCCCATCGGTCGCACACCTCGAGGGTGTGCTGGGCCGTGTCCTCCGCAGCGCCACACTGGTGGCAGGCTGGCGTAGGCTCTCTCCTGGCGACCTTACACAAGTACGCACCGAAGCATCCATGCCCGGTGAGCACCTGTGTAAGGCGGAAGGTGAGGGGTTTCCTCTTGCGGCGCATCCACGCCGCAAGGACTGGTCGCAGTGCCGCGGCCGTATGTTGGCCGTACGGCGACTGCGCCAGGACCTCACCCCACCTCCTCAGCAACCACTGCTCTCCCAGCCTTTGGAACCGCCTTAGCTCCTCCCACGGGGGGACCTCACCACGTGACCTCCCCTCTGACACGAGGAGGTTCGTCTCGGCAAGGACCCTTGCCGTGAGCTCCCAAGGCGGTTCCCCCGCCAGGGCAGTAGCTGCCGCCCAGGAGACTGTACGGTAGCCCCTGATGACCCTCACCGCTATGACCCGCTGCATTTTGTGCAGCTGGGCCACATTACGCACAGTGAGGGCATCCGCCCAAATTGGGGCTCCGTACAGGGCCATACTCCGACAGACTCCGGAGTACAGCCGCCTGCAGGCTTGGCTGGGCCCCCCCACATTTGGTAGGAGCCGGCCCAGCGCTGATGCCACCCTCACGACCTTCGGCTCCAGCTGTTGGAAATGGGGGCCGAAGGTCCACCTCCCGTCCAGGGTGAGTCCGAGACACTTAAGGGTTGGACTCACCCTGACCTCCGTCTCTCCGATAAGGAGTCGTGCACCCGGTGGGGGTCCTTTCCTCCCGGGTCCGCGGAAGAGCAGGGCTTCGGTCTTGTCTAGACGTACCCGAAGCCCCAATCGCTCTATGCGGCTGACAACGAGGGCTGCCCCCTCCTCAGCCAGCCGCGCGGCCTCCTGATATGTCCTTCCCCGGAACGTGACGTAAGTGTCATCTGCATAGCAGATGACGTCTGCTCCGGGGAGGATGCCGCTCCGCAGGACCCAGTAGTAGCCGACGTCCCAGAGGTTCGGTCCCAGAACCGAACCCTGGGGGACGCCACACTCGACCTGCCGCCTCTCTAAGGACCCCGACCGATCCTCGAACACGATCTCCCTATCGGAGAGATACGCATCCAACAGCCTCCCGAGATACGGAGGCACTTTGAAATAGTTCAGTGCCTCGCGTATTACGCTGTGGGGAAGGCTGTTGAAGGCGTTGGCGATGTCCAAGGACACCGCCACCACCACCTCCCTCCCGCGTTCCGCTTCATCCGTCACCGACTTCAGGCGCCTCACTGCGTCGATGGTCGACCGACCGGCCCGGAACCCGAACTGTGAGTCTGACAGTCCGGGCCCAGGACCCTCCTCCAAGTGTTGAACGAGGCGGGAGGCTATTACGCGTTCAAACGCCTTGCCCACCTCGTTCAGCAATAGATCGGCCGCACCGCCGACGCACAGTCCGGTGGTCGCCCGCCCTTAGGTAGCAGGACGAGCCGACCCTCCTTCCACGCCTTCGGGAACTGACCGCCCTGTAGACAGCGGTTGAACAGCTCCCGAAGGCTGTCTTCGAGGTGCACGAGAGCTATAGATAGGACTCTCCCGTGCACCCCGTCCGGACCAGGCGCCCTTCTCTTACTACGGAGGCGGGACAGAACCGCCTCCATCTCCAAGTCGGTGACGGGTGGCGGAACACCCTCCTCAATCGAGCCCGGCGTCCGTCGGGCCATTCGCGGCGGAGCGAAGCCTGCTGGGGGGTCCGGGAACAACTCCCGGACGATGTTCCCCAGCAGTTCCGGCTGGAGCGTTTCCGTCAGTGGGGCCGACTGGGCGCGAAGTTTGTCTCGCGCCCTCTTATATGGTCGGCCCCAGGGATCGTTCTCGATCCCCTCCACCAGCTCCAGCCACGCTCGCTCCTTGGCCCGGCTGATGGCCAGCTGCAGGATCTCCCGTTTGGCATGGTAGACCCTGAACAGCCGGCCATCACGCTCCTCGTCCTGGGGACGGCGCCGCCTGCTGCGGACATAGGCGCGGCGCGCCGCATCGCAGGCGACGCGAAGGTCGGCCAGCTCGGCCGACCACCAGTACACCGCCCGTCGAGGAGGGGGAGGACCCCGAACTCTTGGCATGGCTGCCCGGCAAACGTCAGTGAGTACGTCGCCGAGACAGCCAGCCACTTCGTCCACCCCCAAACCTTCCAACGACGGGAGGCTCCAGCGGCCAACGATGGCCGCCTCCTCCGCTAGTTCCCGGTTGAGCTTAGTGAGTGCCCAACGCGGGAACCTGCTACGTCCCCTGGACAACGACGCCGAGCTCGATGCGGAGGCTGGAGACATCTCGAACCGTATATAGCGATGGTCCGAGAGTGTCTCCACCTCCGTTACCACCCTCCACCCTGCCACCCTGCGCGCGACGTCGGGAGTGGCGAACGACAGGTCCACCACTGAACCGCCCGTCCGCCGCACGCAGGTGAGGACTGTCCCCGTATTGAGAAGGGACAGTCCCGAGGCTAAGGCCCACTCCTCCACTTCCCTCCCCTTCGGATCAGTGACAGGGGAACCCCACGCCGAGGACTTGGCGTTGAAGTCCCCTGCCACCACCACGGGGAGGGGGGCTAGCCTCCTAATCAACGGCCCTAGAGCATCGAGAAATTGCTCTAGGGCGGCTAGGTTGCGGTTCGGGGAGAAGTAGACTCCAACTATTACCACATCTCCCCGAACGGCAATGACATATCCAGCCCCCCTCATTCTGGGTATGAGGGGGGGGCCAGCACCTGGCCTCGACACTATTGCGACGGAGCCCACGTCGTCCCCAGCCCAATGCGGCAGGGGAGGGACATAATAAGGCTCCGCCACGACCTCCACATCGATTGACCACTCCGCCATCGACTGCAGGAAGAGGTCCTGAGCCGCGGCGGAGTGGTTCACGTTGCCCTGTAAGAAGCCGAGATGTCCTGGCATTATTCAGACATCTCGGCCTCTGGCGCCACCGACCCTCTCCCCGATGAACGTGGGGGGAAGGTAAATTTCCCACGAGTTGACGGGGGGTTACACAATCTGCCCCCCATCACGTGATCAGCCTTGATTCCGGCGTCACTGCAGACTGCACAGTGAGGCATGGTGGAGTCACAGCCGGACGCTTTGTGTCCCGGCTGTCCGCAGCGGTAGCACAGGCCGCTGCGGTCCTTCTCGCAGCTGCACAGTCCTGCCGTGTGTCCTTTTCCCAGGCACCTATAGCAGTGCCTGGGACGGATCCCTTCATGGTGGAGCTGTACCTTGCTCCAGCCTACCCGGATCGCACCCAACTGGATCAGCTTTTTAGCTGCTACCATTGGGCACGACATCCGGGCAAAACCTACACCGCGCGGGCCGAAGTGAATATCTCCGACCCACACTTGCTCCCTGGTACAGCTCCCCTCCGCAGCGACGGCCGTCCTGAGTCTGTCGACCGTCGCAGTCTCGTCGAGGCCCGTCATACGGAAACAAGTAGTTTTGACGGGCCTCACCACGTCCGCTACTCCGCACAGCAGCTCCCCCATCTTTTGGGCCAGGGCATCCGCTTGCTCTGCACTATTCCGCCCTGGCACTTCTATGAGGCGGCACCCGGTCGCCGACATGCGCACTTTTAATGGCCCGATGCCGAGCTCCTCCACATTGATGCTCTGTTGGGCCCTCACCAGCACCGAGCCATATGTGGCACCCTGTTCAGCTGCCTCCGGCCGTAGCTTAACGATTACGGCGGAGGAGCTAGGGACCACCAGCTTGGTGCCCTTCTTTTGTTTGGGCGCAGGGGGGGCTTTTGTCCCCTGCGCCTTCTTCTTAGGTGCCTTGCGCCTCACCACCTCGATCCAGGTCTCCGAGGCCGGAAGAGCTTTAGCAGGAGCAGGTGCAGGAGCTGGCACCGCTGCCAGCGTCTTGGGCGCTTTGGACTTGGAGGGTCCAAAGCTGGTCCATGCAACCTCCTTCGAGGCTTTAGACGCCCCAGAATTAGGCGTCGGCCTCGCCGCAGGGCGCACCGGCAGCGCCGGTAATTCCTCCCGGCTCCTTTCCGGAACCTTTCTAGGGACTCTTTGATCCCGAGGTGTTCCAAGAACCGGCGACCCCTCTCGCTCCGGTGGTACCTCGCGAACAGCAGCAGTAGCATCGGACCGAGCTTCGCGGGCAGCCGTTCTCCTGTCTGCAGCCAACGGCGGGCGAACCACGCGAGGAGGCAGCAGTCGATCCTCCAGAGCCGCCATACGACCATCCACCAGGTTGCCCACCAACCTGGCGATGTTACTCTGCAGGATGCCCAGCTGCTCGTTTGACATCGGGCTTGAAGACTGCGCCGACGGCTTTTTTGACGCCGCCTTCTTCGCCTCCTCGTATTCACGCCTGTAGGCGCGCACCTCTTCCCGGAGGTTTGCCACCTCCCGTTGCAGTCTCCCATTATCTGCACGGAGGCGGCGAGTCTCCTCTGCCTCAGTGCGTGCCATCAGTGTCTCGAGCACCGTTTTAACTGTGCCCGTTGCACGTCGGATCTTGCTGGCATATCCCCCTTTCAAGTTGGTGGATCTGCCAGCCAGATTCAAAATCTCCTGCAGGTTCGCTTCCGCCGCCTGCATCAAGTCCTGTGCCCCTAACCTGTCAACGTCCAGATCTAGAGGGCCGGGAGGGATCTCCTGCTCTCCAGGATCCGAAACCGTCTTCATGTACACCCTCTTATCGAGTGCAGCGACAAATTCGGCCTCCCGAGCTACCTCCGTCCGGTCTCTTAGTGCCTGGCGGGCTCCAGTGGCAGCCCCGCGAGCCCTTCCGCGCTTGGCAACACTTTTCCGGCCCTCCAAACAGTCCTCAGCTACGTCCTCCGTGTCCGAGCCAGAAGCCTCCCCCCGAAAAGGAAATGACCGTTTTCCACGACAGGCTTCAGACTCAGAGTTGGACTGCATAGACAAGTCCCCCAAGACCTCCTCCAGCGTTATTCCGGCTCGGGTGTAGCCCTGCCTACTAACGCTCCCACTTCGTTCCTCCCCACTCAGTGCGTCTCCGAATTCGAGGCGAAGCCCTCGTCCGGATCGTCCTCCACTACCCCCTTTACTCTCCTCCTTCTTCCCCCCAACTTCCTCAACAACCTTTGGCATATTGCCAACGGCAAAATTGGGGGTGCCCCAGGGCACACCCCTGATATGAAGAAAGACTTCAAAGAGATGTTCAGGCAGATGGCCCAAACACAAAACCTAACTAAAGAAAACTATAAACATAGAACCAACACCAAAATAACAAAAGAAGCACACCTAAATAATAAAACTAACCTAAACCAATATATACAAAAATGTTCCCATCCCGGGAGGGCCACCCACGCACAACAACACCAGGACAAAAGTCGTCGACCGATGCTGTTTTACGTGGATGACTTTCTCGACCGATGTATGGGAATCCGTAAAAGAAAGTTTAACAGACAAGAAATTAATTATCCCGGGAACCAAGATAGGTACCGAGATAATTCCAACGCCAAAAAATCACCAAAAGCGACACCTTTCGGTAGACACCGTGAACGCAAACTTCCGTCGGTTAGCATGGGCTTCGCCTAGGAAAGTTTGAGTTCAACCTAACCTTTTTTTTTTTTTTTTTTTTTTTTTTTTTTTTTTTTTTTTTTTTAACGGGGTGAAATGACTTTACGCATTCCCCGCCGCCCTCGGGGGTGGGCGGCAGGGATATGTCGGACTCCCCCGGCGCAAGATGGAGTGCACCGGGGTGTACCGACTAAAACACCCCGATGCCCATCTTCAGCGCCAGTGGAGGGGCCGTGGGAATCGCGTTGCATTCTTCCACGACCCCCCAGCGCGTGCCGCATCCGGCTCTCTTCTAATGCGGCGGCCTGTTGTTATGCCGCCGCTTGCCTCTCCGAGAGCTCCCCGGGCATTGGGGAGCTGTCCTCTCGGGGCCCATAGTGCGGGCGGCGATCCCCCGATCACCGCCCACGGGCCTAGGCGTCCAACTCCATGGCGGGGGCGGACGGAACCGCCCTTGCGCCGTTGGCCTTGGGCTTTTTGAGCCGGGCCTTCTTTGTTGGCGCCTTTCTCTTCGCGCCGGGAGGCGGCTTCGCTACGCAGCCGCTTCCTCCCAGCACATGCGCCTTCTCCGGCCTGCCGGCAGCCTCGCACAAGAAGCAGTTGGGCGCTTCCTTGCACTCGGCTGCCTTGTGACCCGGTTTCCCGCAGCGGAAACAGCTCCGGCTGCGGTCTACCGGGCACTGGCACTTCGCCGCCACGTGGCCGGTGTCCTGGCAGCGGAAGCAGCGCTTAGGCCTCGCGGCCAGCAGCGCCACTCTCGCCGACACCCAGCCAACCCGCAGCCGCCCTGAGCTTGTGAGCTTCTTGGCGGCCGCGACCGGGACACGCATCCACAATGATGCGTCCCCGCGTGGCCCTACCGTCAATTGGCCCGACCGAATGTCGTCGGCCGAGCACCCTCCCTCCTTCGCGACCGCCTGGATGACGTCGGCGGCCGCTATTGAGTCGTCCATCCCGCTGACGCGGATCTCCGCGCACAAAACCGGGCGGGCGACTTTGACATCTTCCGGTGGCAGTACGGACCTCAGCCTAACGGCGAAGGCGTCCGCCTTTTCTTGCGCACCCTCACCAGCAATGGTGAGGACGCGCGCTCCCGTCTCGGCCAGGCGGAAACCGAGCCTGGGGATGCCAAGTTCCCCCAGGTCGATCGCCGCTCTCGCCTCGGCCAACACCTTGGCGTATGTCACCCCTCTTTCCACAGCGCTCGCCCCCAGAGTGAGGGTGACCGCGGCGGTTGCGGGGGGACGAAGCTTCGCCTTCTTCCTTTTCTTCTTTGGGGCGGCTTTGGCTGGTGTAGCCGCCCTCTTCTTCGTGTTTTTGGCCTTGCGTGGACCTACTTTAGTCCACGGGGCCTCAGCGGGGGAGGGGTCGATGTGCTCCCCCCCTTGCGCCGCCTCATTAGCGGCCATTGATGGCCGCTTTTTCTTTATCGCCTTCTTCTTGGCCGGTGCAGGCGGTGCCTCTTTTGGGGGGACCGCCGCACGTGTCGTCGTCGCTTTTTTGGGCTTCGACGCCTTCGTTCTTTCCGCCGTCGGCGGGGTGCTGACTCGGATGTCAGCACTGTCTGCAGCCAACGGTGGCCTTCTCCTCGGCTCTGGTAGGAGCCTGTCCTCGATGCCTGCCAACCTCGCATTCAGCATGTTGCCGAAGGTCTCGATGTTAGAGCGCGAGACCTCTGACAACATCTGTTGCAGTTCGTTGGTGGCGGGCTTGGACGCCTGGCGACGTAGCTCCTCAAGCTCCCGGCGCATTTCGTCGAGCTGCCGTTGAAGCCTATCGTTTTGGGCTTCCAAAGCCTTCATCTCCTCCGATTGTCCGCGGCTCCTCATTTCGGCGAAAGTTGCCCGGATATTAGCAACTGCCTCTTTGAGGTGCCGCTGAATTATCCCTTTCAAATTTTGGGACCTCGTGGCGACCATGGTTATCGCCTCCAGCGAGGCCTCAACACCCTTGGCCAGAGCATGGCTGGTCTGCTCCGACCTGTCTTCTCCAGTGGCTGCGGCGGGGCTTGCGCAGATAGACGCGCGCGCGCCCCGCGCAGTTCTCAACGACTCGGCGACTTCCTCTGCGGCCTGAAGCCGAAGCGCTTCCTCCTTCTCTCGGTTCAATTCGGCCTGCGCCTTAGCCAAGCCGACGTATTGGCCGGTGGTAGGCGGGCGGCCGCGTCCCCGTTTGGCCTTCGGCACCGCACCTTTGCTGGTGGACGGCGCCGCCTCTGTCTCGTCCGGGTGTAACCGCCGCTTAAGGGGGGTTGTTCGTCCGGTGGGTGCGGGCAATCCCTCGGAGTCCAGCGACATGTCAGTCATGCAGCTGGAGTCCGAGAGATAGTCCTCGCTGTCTCTGTTAGGTAATTGGGGCGGCGGCAAGATCACGTCGCGCGTTAAAAGCACGCGCGGCAAGTCTGGGTCGCCCCGCATCTTCTTTTTCTGCATCAACTTCAGTAGCCGCTCAACCCCGTTGGGCTGCGGCTGACTGAAGTCGACGTCTTCGTCAGTCAGGAGGCCCGCCTCCGGCGCGGTAATGTGCGCCAGCTTCGGGCCTGGTTGCGCCATCGCGCCTCTCTCCTTCTCCACCGTCTTTAGCACGGTCTCCTCATCCGACTCCACAGCAACAGGTGCCCCCCCCCCGTATACGTGGGGCGACCCCCCGCCGAAGCGGGAGTGTGGGATTCCCTCCTAAGAGGACCCACCCGGGAATAGTTTCCTTATTGCTCTCCATATTTGCTCGGATATGGGCTGAGTCACGCCCGATCCATCAGGGGGGATTCTGCCCCAGTGCCCTTGGGACGAGCCGCCTGCTCGCCACGCATCCCACGGCCGGGCACCACAAACCCTGGATTAGGGGCCGTAAAAGCCCATCCATCACCATTCAAACAAAAACCTAACACGCAAAACCTAACACACACGCACAGAAGAGTAAATAAAAGAGAAAAGATAGAAAGAAAAGGTGTTGAAAGATAGACGAAATAAATAAAATAATGCAAAAAGAAGAGTAAACTATAAAAAGGTGGTGAAAAGATAGAGAAAGACCGGCGTTCAGCCGCCTGAGTACCTCACACCGTGTAAAAAGCGGAGTGGCGCACCCAGGCGTTGCCCAGGGACACCAACGTGGAGGAACCGGTATCGTCCCCGAGTTCAACCTAACCTAACCTAACCTAACCTAACCATTTTTTTTTTTTTTTTTTACGATGGGAAATTCTTTATGAATCCCCAGCGGACTGGGGGGACCGCCGGGGTATGTGGGACTCGCCCGGGTGCGGGGTGAGGAGCGCACCCGGGGTTACCCACTAAAACCCATCGGTGCCTCCTCCTCCGCTATGCTGCTGAGCCGCCGGACCCGCCTGAGGCGATAACAGCAGCGGCCCAGTTAGCGGCATTTGCTTCTACAGCAAACCCTCCGCGCGGCAGACTAGCTAGGCTAGTTGCCATCCACTCCAGGAGAGCAGCCCGAGGCACCGGGCGCTCTGCGACCGGATGGGACTCGTGCAATGGGCGGCGGATTCCCCTATCCGTCGCCCGAGTCCGTATTAGGGCGGGAGCTGGCGCTCGTGATTAGCGCGCCTGCGCCCTCCTCGTCTCCTGCGAACGGGGTTTGCGGCTTCGTCCGCCTCCCTCTCCCGTTCTGCGGCCTCCTTCTGTGATATTACGTCCTCGCAGAAGGTGGCCATCACTGTCCATGATTCGCTCGACCGGACTATAGCTGTTATTATAGCCGGGAGCGTTAAGTCTATTCCGATAGAAGCGCAAAGCACCGCCCGTTGCTCTACCCAGGCAGGGCAGGCCTCGAGCGTGTGCTGCGCAGTGTCGTCTCCGTGATTACAGTGGTGGCACTGAGGCGTTGGTTCCCTCCCTGCCGTGTGGTGCAGGTAATGGCCGAAGCAACCATGCCCGGTCAACATCTGCACCATCCGGTAGGTGAGGGTGCCCTTGCAGTGCGTCACCCACTCCTGAAGGTGCGGCCGAATTGCCGCCACCACCCTGTGTCCGGCTGTTGGGGACGCCAATCGGTCCTCCCAAGAGCGCATTATTATGATGCGCGCTTGGCGGCGCCATCGAGCAGTCAACTCCGGTGACACTCTTTCTCCTCTGCTCTTCACTTCAACCTTGCGGTTGTATATCTCGCCCAGAACGCGGGCTTCAAGGTCCCATGGAGGGGTTCTGGCGAGAGCGAGCGCTGCGTCGCAGGACACGGTACGGTACCCGCGAATCATTCGCAACGCCATCATCCGCTGAGGACTCCGCAAGAGCGCCCTATTTTGGGCACTCAGATTATCCGCCCAGACGGGGGCTCCATAGAGGGCCATGGACTGAAGGACCCCCGTATAGAGCCGCCTGCAAGTGGACCCTGGACCTCCGATGTTGGGCAGGAGGCGTCCAAGGGCCACAGTCGTCTTCTTCAATTTTGGTGCCAACCGGCGGAAATGCGTGGCGAAGGACCACCTCGAGTCCAGGACGAGACCCAAGTATTTCATTTCCGTGCCGATCGGCACACTCACGTCTCCGATTCGGAGGGACAATTCCGCTGGGGGGCGTTTCCGGGGTCCATGAAAGAATATGGCCTCCGTTTTCTGCAACGCGACCCGCACCCCCTGTCTCTCAATACGCGCCACCACCTGTGACGCGCCGATTCTCGCTAGGCGAATAGCCTCCTCAAATGTTTCTCCGCGGGCTAGGAGCAGGGTGTCATCAGCATAACAAATGACACGAAGCCCACGTAGAAGTGCCGCACGCAGGACGCGATCGAACCCGATGTTCCACAGGAGAGGGCCAAGAACAGACCCCTGTGGAACACCGCACCAAGTCACAATCCGGACGGCAGCACCATTACGTCCTATACAAATAATAGTCCGTCTCCTAAGGTACCCTCCGACTATTTTGCGGAGATACCAAGGCACCTCATGAAAGCGGAGGCCCTCCTCGATGGCAGCGAAGGGCAAGGTGTTAAATGCGTTGGCGATGTCAAATGACACCGCCAGCACCACTCCGCCGTTTGTCGTGTGCTCCTCCGAGAACTCCTTGACTTTGAGGATTGCATCTATGGTCGAGCGCTGCGTTCGGAAGCCATATTGTGCCTCGGAGAGGTTAGGCCCTTCCCGCTCAAGGTGTTTTGTGACCCTAGATGCAATCACTCTCTCCAGTAACTTCCCGGCCTCGTCTAGCAGGACGATAGGCCTGTAGGCCGAAGGCGAGTCGGCAGGGCGGCCATCCTTCCTCAGCAGAACAAGCCTACCCTCCTTCCAGCACTCGGGAAACTCCGCCTGCGCGAGGCACTCAGTGAACAGGTCCCGCATCCTGTCCTTGAGTGGCCCCATGGACTTTACCCAGATCCGGCCGGAGATTCCGTCCGGGCCCGGGGCAGTCTTACGCTCGCTAAGCCTGAAAATGGCTGCGTCTAATTCTCCCTCCGATACAGGTGGCACTTCCTCGCCCGGTGCCGGCCCGATGTCGTTTAGCGGCACCGAGCCCGCGACGGTCGGAAACAGTGCCGACACAATGACGGGCAACTGCTCCGGAGGCAGCGTCTCCATGACTGGCGGACCGCGGCCGATCTTGTTCCGCACCATGCGATACGGGCGACCCCACGGGTCCCGATTTAACTCCGCCAGCATCTCCTCCCGGGCAGTGTCCTTAGCCAATTTGATGGCCAGGTGTAGAGCACTTTTGGCTGCGCTATACTCCGCCCCTAGCCGCCTCTCCAACGATTCATTCCGCACCCTTCTGCTTCGCTGCCGTTGGTATGGCCGACGCGCTCTGATGCATCGGTGCCGGAGTTCCGCGATCTCATCCGACCACCAATACACCTGCCTCCTCGGAGTGCGGTGTTTCACTCGGGGCATGGCGGCGTCGCAAATCCTGGTGAGGGCTTCGCGAAACCAGAGCGCTTCCTCGTTGACGGCGATGGGAGCCGTAGGCCTCGGTGTCCAGGCCTCCACCTGCGCTGCTTCATCGAGCGCCTCCTTATCTATCTTCGTAAGTGCCCAGCGCGGGAATTCCGGAGCACGCGTCGATGTAATCGGGACCGTCTGGTCAACTCTCGAGGAGGAAACACTGAACCGGATGTATAAGTGATCCGACAGTGTCTCCAAGTCCTCCACCACCCTCCAGTCGTGGACCAGTCTTCCAACCGCAGAGCTGGCAAAGGAGAGGTCGACGATCGAACTCCCCTGATGCCGAACGCATGTAGGCGCGGCCCCACGGTTTAATAGCGAGAGACCGGTCATGACAGTCCATTCTAGCACTGCGTCACCACGGGCGTCGGTCACGGGAGAGCCCCAGGCTGAGTGCTTGGCGTTAAAGTCGCCGGCGACAAGAACGGGCCTCGGGGCCGCTCTTAAGACTGCCGCCTGCAACTCGCCCAGGAAGTCCTCAAATTCCGCGAGGGTTTTGTTGGGGGAGAAGTACACACCGAAGATTGTGTACTTCCCCCAATCCGCCGTCACGAACCCTTGGCCTTTGTCCCGCAATAGAAGCGGCGGGCCAGCATCGGAAGCGCAGATAGCGACGGAGCCCAGCAGGTCCCCTACCCAGTTGGTGAGAGCTGGGACGTAGTAGGGCTCGGCCACTATCGCGATGTTTACCTGCCACTGCACCAGAGCCTGGAAAAGCATGTCTTGGGCGCCGGCACAGTGGTTCAGGTTCGTCTGAAGGAACTGCAATGGTTGTCTATCCATTGTTGATGTCCATTAGTTCCTCCTGTCGTGCCTGAGGCCGACCCGTCGCTTGAGTTTTGGCTCTTCTGTTGCGCCCCTTCTTCGGAGGAGCGCAACCTTTTCCGCCGATCGAGTGGTTGGGATTTCTTCCCGCCGCCAAGCAAACCACGCAGTGAGGCTTTGCCGTGCAGAAGGAAGACTTGTGCCCGGCTTGACCGCACCGGAAGCACAGTTGGCCTCTGTCCACTTCAGAGTCGCACCGCCGCGCCGTATGACCGACTTCAAGGCAGCGGTAACATTTCATCACCCTCGGTTCTAAGGGCTGGACACGCGCCGAACTCCAGCCAACAAGCAAGCGACCCGCAGCTACCAAGGTGTTGGCGGCAGCCACGGGACACTTAACCCACATGGTTCCGGTTCCGCCAGGGCCCTCGCGAATATCGCCCCCCTTGATATGTTCCGGGGGGCAGCTCGTCTTTGCTACGACCGCAGCCAGAACGGCCTCCTTCGTGACGGTGTCGTCCAAGCCAGTGACGCGAATGTCTGAGCACTTCACCGGCCTGGCGACTCTGGCATCTCCAGCAAGGACGCCCCGCAACTTTTCGGCGAACCGGTCCGCCATTTCGCTAGTCGCGCTAGTCGGGAGCTCCATGATTCGAGCCCCTGTTGCCGCCTGCCTAATTCGGACGCCTTCCACCAAACCTAGTTCCGCCAAGTTAATCCCTTGTCGGGCCTTATTGAGGACGTCCTTGTATGATATTCCGCGCTCTACCGCATCGTGCTGCAGCGTGATCACCACTGCAGAGGTAGCGGGAGCTGCGTTCCTCCTTCTTCTTGTGTTTTTCTTGGGCTGCGGCTTTTGGAAGGCTTTTGATGCCCCCTTCGGCCGCGCCTTAGCCGTATCCGGGTGTGTCAAGTCTGAGTTTGTCGCATCCGGTTTTGCCTTACTCTTCCCCTTTTTCCTAACTACTGTGCTCCAGTCCTCTCCTTGAGGAAGTGAGGGGCCAGGAGTAACAGCTACTGATGGAGCCGGCTGTTGTTCTGCCGATTGCTTTCCTTGTTTCTTACCCTTCTTTTTCATTTTACTAACTGACTTCTCTTTTTCAGGTGCAGAAGCCGCTGGAGTTGGAGCAGCTGCTGCTCTTACTGTCGCCGCCGGAACCGGAGTTGGCGTTCCTCTAGATGGTCCAGCCCGTGGGAGGGCGGGCCAATCTTCAGAACGGTGTGTTTCAGTGTTTACGTCCTTGTTTTTGTCTGCTGCCAGCGGCGGTCGAAGCCGCTTGGCTGGGAGCAGACGATCCTCCATGGCTTCAATACGGGCGTTAACCATATTTGAGGTTCTCTCCATGATGGAGCGAGAAAACTCCTCAAACATGGCCCGCAGCCCCGCAACAGTCAATCCTTCAACATTTTCTGCCATACTTGCTGGGGGCGGCTGTCGTGACGGCATTTCCTGTGCCTGACTCGCCTTCTCCTGCAGCAGCGCTATCTCCTCCCTAAGGCGCAGATTTTCGGCCTCTAATTTGAGGGTGTCCTCCTTGAGGGAGACGAGACCTCGGAAAGATTCCTCGACCTTGGTTTCTCCTTCTTTGAGGGCCTTGGCAAAAGTGCCCTTTAAATTGCCACTTTTCGCGCGGACCATTCTTATAAGTTCCAGGCCTTGCTCACCAACCGTTTTAAGTTTGGTGGCGGCCGGGAGAGCATCAAGCACCGCACGTTCCGCCTGTCTAGTATTTGTGATCTCCGCCTGTCTTTCCGCCTGTCGCTGCGCTTTCTGTAAAGCCGCAGCGACCTCCTTCTCGGCCTGGAGCCTCAGTTCTTCGTGCTCCAGATCCAGGTACTTCCTTTTGGCATCAGCCATCCCTACGTATTCCCCAGTTGTGGGGGGACGTCCTCTCCCCCTTTTGGCAGGGATGGATTTCTTGCGCCGTGACTCTGAGCGGACAGATCGTTCCGAGCCGCCATCGTCTGAGCCTGACAGGGAGTTTGAGAGTCTCCGCTTGCCGGCCAAACTACTTCCTGCTCTATCGTGCGAAGATGCGCGAGAGCTCGCCGCTGTTCGCATTGTGTTAAGCGAACAATCCGAATCCGACATCCTCTCCATTATCACAATCGGGATCCGTTGGACATGCCTTGCGTCGTTGGTTTTGGGGCCTGTAGGGTCCCCGGAAATCTCCATCGGGTCCGACTCCGGTGTGGTTATGGGCACCGGCCCCGGACTAACGCGCGTTGTTGCGCCTCTACTCGCCGTCGCAACGGCCTCCTTCCTCTCTACCTCCAAAGCAAATTTAGGCCCCCCCGTATACTCGGGCCGACCCCCCGCCGAGGCGGGAGTGTGGGATTCCCCATTACTGGGACCCACCCGGGGAGAATTTTTCGTTTGCTGTACCTCCATGTTTGTCACTTGTGGGCTGATGCTGACCCGATCCATTAGGGGGGATTCTGCCCCAGCACCCTTGCGACGTAGACCACCCGCTCGTCACGCATCCCACGGCCGGGCGCCAAAACCCTGGATTGGGGACCCACGGGTCCATCCATCCACAAACACTCACTGAATTAGACACGCAAACACACAATATTGTATAGAAGAATTAACGAAATGAGAAAGATAATAAAAGAAAAGACGGTGAAAGATAGTGAAAATAAATAAAACAAAGCAAATAAATAAAACAAAGAAGAGTAAACTATAAAAAGGTGGTGAAAGATAGAGAAAGAAAGACCGGCGTTCAGCCGCCTGAGTGCCTCACCCCGTGTAGAAAGCGGAGTGGCGCACCCAGGCGTTGCCCAGGGACACCAACGTGGAGGAACCGGTATCGTCCCCAAGTTCCAACCTAACCTTTTTTTTTTTTTTTTTTTTTTTTTTTTTTTTTTTTTTTTTTTTTTTTTTGCGGGGGGAAATTCGTTACGAATCCCCGCTGCCCCCGGGGAAAGGCAGCAGGGGTATGTCGGACTCCCCGGTGCGAGATGGAGTGCACCGGGGTTTACCGACTAAAACCCCCCGATGCCCTTCTTCTGCGCCAATGCGAGGCCGTGGGAAACGCGAAGCATAGCTCCACGACCCCGCAGCGCGTGCCGCGACCGGCCCTCTTCTGTTGCGGCGGCTTGGTGTTGTGCCGCCGCCTGCCTTCACCGAGAGCTCCCCGGGCATAGGGGAGCTTTGCGCTCGGGACCCATAGTGCGGGCGGCGATCCCCCGATCGCCACCCACGGGTCTAGGCTTCCGTCTCCATGGCGGGGGCGGGCTGAACCGCCCTTGCGCCTTTAGCCTTGGGCTTTTTGAGCCGGGCTTTCTTCGACGGAGCCTTTCTCTTATTTTTCGTGGGGGCGGCTTGGCAGCTATGATGCAGCCGATGCTCCCCACCACGTGCTCCTTAGACTTGCCTTGGGTCTCACAGACCGGGCAGTTTGGAGCCGCCTCGCAGGCGGGCGCTTTGTGCCCCGGCTTCCCACAGCGGAAACAGTTCCGGCTGAGGTCCACCGCGCACTTACACTGCGCCGCCAAGTGACCAGTGTCGAGGCAACGGTAACACCGCTTGGGCCTCGCGGCCAGCAGCGCTACCTTCGCCATAACCCAGCCAACCTGCAGCCGCCCAGAGCTCAAGAGCTTCTTTGCGGCCGCCACCGGGACCTTGAGCCAGAGGGACCTGGCTCCTCTTGGGCCCACAACTACTTTGCCCGACTGGATGTTGGCAGCCGGGCAACCTCCTTCCTTTGCAGCCGCCTCGGTGATGTCGGCGGCTGTGGTCGAGTCGTCCAGCCCGGTGATGCGCATTTCCACGCATTTCACCGGGCGGGCTACTTTTACGTCCGAACCGAGGACCGCTCGCAACCTTGCCGCAAGCGCGTCCGCCTTCCCATCTGCGCCCTCTCCATCGACGGACAGAACGCGTGCACCGGTTTGTGCCAGGCGGAAACCGAGCCTGGGGATGTTAAGCTCCCCGAGGTCGATCCCCGCTCTGGCTTCACGGAGCACCTTTTCGTAAGTTTTCCCCCTCTCCGCGGCCCCCGCCTCAAGGGCGGCTTTGGGTGTTTTAGCCGCCCCCTCCTTCTTCTTAGCCTTGCGTGGACATACCTTGGTCCACGCGGCCTCGGCGGGGGAGGGATCGGTGTTTACCCCCCCCTTGCGCCGCCTCCTGGGCTGCCATTGTTGGCCGCTTCTTCTTCTTTTCTGGCTTTTTAGCCTTTGGCGGTGCAGGCTGTGCCTCTTTGGGGGCCGCTGCGGTTGATGCCGTCATCTCCGCGTATGTGGGCGCCGTCACCTTTTTAGGCTTCGGCGCCTTCTTCGGTACCGTTTTGGTAAGTTCCAACCTAACCTAACCTAACCTTTTTTTTTTTTTTTTTTTTTTTTTTTTTTTTTTTTTTGACGGGGGGAAATACGTTACGTATCCCCCGCCGCCCCCGGGGGAGGGCGGCAGGGGTATGACGGGCTCCCCCGGCGCGAGATGGAGTGCGCCGGGATTTACCGTCTAAAACCCCCCGATGCCCACCTTCAGCGCCAATGGAGGGGCCGTGGGAAACGCGAGAGCATTCTTCCACGACCCCCCAGCGCGTGCCGCATCCGGCTCCCTTCTAATGCGGCGGCCTGGTATTATGCCGCCGCTTGCCTCTCCGAGAGCTCCCCGGGCATTGGGGAGCTTACCTCTCGGGGCCCATAGTGCGGGCGGCGATCCCCCCGATCACCGCCCGCGGGCCTAGGCGTCCAACTCCATGGCGGGGGCGGCCGGAGCCGCCCTTGCGCCGCTGGCCTTGGGCTTTTTAAGCCGGGCCTTTTTAGTTGGCGCCTTTCGCTTCGTGCTGGGGGGCGGCTTCGCTACGCAGCCGCTACTGCCCAGCACATGGGCCTTCTCTTGTCTGCCGGCGGCCTCGCAGAGGAAGCAGTTGGGCGCTTCCCCGCACTCGGCCGCCTTGTGACCCGGTTTCCCGCAGCGGAAACAGCTCCGGCTGCGGTCTACCGGGCACTGGCACTTCGCCGCCACGTGGCCGGTGTCCTGGCAGCGGAAGCAGCGCTTAGGCCTCGCGGCCAGCAGCGCCACTCTCGCCGACACCAGCCAACCCGCAGCCGCCCTGAGCTCGTGAGCTTCTTGGCGGCCGCGACCGGGACACGCATCCACACTGACGCGTCCCCGCGTGGCCCCACCGTCAATTGGCCCGACCTGATGTCGTCGGCCGAGCACTCTCCTTCTTTCGCGACCGCCTGGATGACGTCGGCGGCCGCTATTGAGTCGTCCAGCCCGGCCACGCGGATCTCCGCGCACAGGACCGGGCGGGCGACTTTTACGTCTTCCGGTTTTAGGACAGCCTTTAGCCTCGTGGCGAAGGCGTCCGCCTTTTCTTGCGCCCCCTCACCGGCGATGGTGAGGACACGCGCTCCGGTCTCGGCCAGGCGGAAACCGAGCCTGGGGGATGCCGAGTTCCCCCAGGTCGATCGCCGCTCGGGCCTCGGCCAACACCTTGGCGTACGTCACCCCCCTTTCAGCAGCGTTCGCCCCCAGGGTGAGGGTGACCGCCGCAGTCGTGGGAGGGCGAAGTTTCGCCTTTTTCTTTTTCTTTTTCTTTGGGGCGGCTTTGGCTGGTGTAGCCGCCCCCTTCTTCTTCTTGGCCTTGCGTGGACCTGCAACTGTCCACGGGGCCTCGGCGGGGGAGGGGTCGATGTGCTCCCCCCCTTGCGCCGCTTCCTGAGCGGCCATTGATGGCCGCTTTTTTCTTATCGCCTTCTTCTTGGCCGGTGCAGGCGGTGCCTCTTTTGGGGGGACCGCCGCACGTGTCGTCGTCACCTCTGCGTACGTTGGCGCCGTCGCTTTTTTGGGCTTCGACGCCTTCGTTCTTTCCGCCGTCGGCGGGGTGCTGACTCGGATGTCAGCACTGTCTGCAGCCAACGGTGGCCTTCTCCTCGGCTCTGGTAGGAGCCTGTCCTCGATGCCTGCCAACCTCGCATTCAGCATGTTGCCGAAGGTCTCGATGTTAGAGCGCGAGACCTCCGACAACATCTGTTGCAGTTCGTTGGTGGCGGGCTTGGACGCCTGGCGACGTAGCTCCTCAAGCTCCCGGCGCATTTCGTCGAGCTGCCGTTGAAGCCTTTCGTTTTGGGCTTCCAAAGCCTTCATCTCCTCCGATTGTCCGCGGCTCCTCATTTCGGCGAAAGTTGCCCGGATATTAGCAACTGCCTCTTTGAGGTGCCGCTGAAATGTCCCTTTCAAATTTTGGGACCTCGTGGCGACCATGGTTATCGCCTCCAGCGAGGCCTCAACACCCTTGGCCAGAGCATGGCTGGTCTGCTCCGACCTGTCTTCTCCAGTGGCTGCGGCGGGGCTTGCGCAGATAGACGCGCGCGCGCCCCGCGCAGTTCTCAACGACTCGGCGACTTCCTCTGCGGCCTGAAGCCGAAGCGCTTCCTCCTTCTCTCGGTTCAATTCGGCCTGCGCCTTAGCCAAGCCGACGTATTGGCCGGTGGTAGGCGGGCGGCCGCGTCCCCGTTTGACCTTCGGCACCGCACCTTTGCTGGTGGACGGCGCCGCCTCTGTCTCGTCCGGGTGTAACCGCCGCTTAAGGGGGGTTGTTCGTCCGGTGGGTGCGGGCAATCCCTCGGAGTCCAGCGACATGTCAGTCATGCAGCTGGAGTCCGAGAGATAGTCCTCGCTGTCTCTGTTAGGTAATTGGGGCGGCGGCAAGATCACGTCGCGCGTTAAAAGCACGCGCGGCAAGTCTGGGTCGCCCCGCATCTTCTTTTTCTGCATCAACTTCAGTAGCCGCTCAACCCCGTTGGGCTGCGGCTGACTGAAGTCGACGTCTTCGTCAGTCAGGAGGCCCGCCTCCGGCGCGGTAATGTGCGCCAGCTTCGGGCCTGGTTGCGCCATCGCGCCTCTCTCCTTCTCCACCGTCTTTAGCACGGTCTCCTCATCCGACTCCACAGCAACAGGTGCCCCCCCCGTATACGTGGGGCGACCCCCCGCCGAAGCGGGAGTGTGGGATTCCCTCCTAAGAGGACCCACCCGGGGAATAGTTTCCTTATTGCTCTCCATATTTGCTCGGATATGGGCTGAGTCACGCCCGATCCATCAGGGGGGATTCTGCCCCAGTGCCCTTGGGACGAGCCGCCTGCTCGCCACGCATCCCACGGCCGGGCACCACAAACCCTGGATTAGGGGCCGTAAAAGCCCATCCATCACCATTCAAACAAAAACCTAACACGCAAAACCTAACACACACGCACAGAAGAGTAAATAAAAGAGAAAAGATAGAAAGAAAAGGTGTTGAAAGATAGACGAAATAAATAAAATAATGCAAAAAGAAGAGTAAACTATAAAAAGGTGGTGAAAAGATAGAGAAAGACCGGCGTTCAGCCGCCTGAGTACCTCACCCCGTGTAAAAAGCGGAGTGGCGCACCCAGGCGTTGCCCAGGGACACCAACGTGGAGGAACCGGTATCGTCCCCAACCTAACCTTTTTTTTTTTTTTTTTTTTTTTTTTTTTTTTTTTTTTTTTTTTTTTTTGGGAGGGGAAATACGTTACGTATCCCCCGCCGCCCCCGGGGGAGGGCAGCAGGGGTATGTCGGACTCCCCCGGCGCAATGGTGATGAAGAGCGCCGAGGTTTACCGACTAAAACCCCTCCATGCCTCCTTCTGCGCCTATGCGGGGTCATGGGAACTGCGTGATACTACTACCACGACCCCGCAGCGCTTGCCGCGTCCGGCCCTCTTCTTCGCGGCGGCTATTTCGTATGCCTCCGCCTGCCTCACCGAGAGCTCCCCGGGCATTGGGGAGCTGTCCATCTCGGGGCCCATAATGTGGGCGACGATCCCCCGATCACCGCCCACGGGCCTAGGCTTCCACGCCCATGGCGGGGGCGGTCGGTGCCGCCCTTGCGCCTTTGGCCTTGGGCTTTTGCCGGGCCGTCGATGCCGGAGCCTTACTCTTCGTCATTTTGTTGGGGGGCGGCTTGGCTGTTATACAGCCGCTACTCCCCAACACGTGGTCCCGCCTCTCCTTGCTCAGCGCCTCACACACGGGGCAATTGGGTGCCGCCGTGCAATCGGGCGCCTTGTGTCCCGGCTTCCCACAGCGGAAACAGCTCCCACTGAGGTCCACCGGGCACGAGCACTTACTCGCCAAGTGGCCGGTGTCCAGGCAACGGTAGCACCGCCTTGGCCTCGCGGCCAGCAGCACTACCCTCGCCTGGACCCAGCCGACCTGCAGCCGCCCAGAGCTGATGAGCTTCTTGGCGGCCGCGGTTGGTACGCCGAGCCAAAGGCTTCTGGCACCCTTGGGGCCCATCGCAATTCTGCCCGACCGAATGTCGGCGGCCGGGCAGCTACCTTCTCTTGCGACGGCCTCGACGATGTCTGCGGCCGTCGTCGAATCGTCCAGCCCGGTGACGAGAACTTCTGCTCTTTTCACCGGGCGGGCTACTCGCACTACGCTATGGTCTAGGACCATCCTCATCTTCTCGGCCAGGGCGTCCGCCTTCTCTTGGGCCCCCTCTCCAGATATCTGGAGGACCCGGGCGCCCGTTTCAGCCAGGCGGAAGTCGACCTTTGTTATGCCGAGTTCCGCCAGGCTGATCTTCATCTTGGCCTCCTTAAGAATGGAGGCGTATGTCGCCCTCCCCTCCTCGAGCACCCCCTCCTTGAGGGTGAGGGTGATCGCCGCGGTTTTGGGGGCCTTCAATCTCGCCTTCCTTTTCTTGGGGGCTGCCTTTTTGGCGGCGCCCTTTTTCCTCTTCTTCTGACCGCGCCCGCGTGTCACGTCTGTGGTCCGCTGGGCGTCTGTCGCAGGTGGGGCGGTCGCAGACGCCCTCGCCTGTTCAGCCTCCTGTGCGGCCAAAGACCTCTTCCTCCCCTTCTTCCCTCCTTTCCTGGGCGGTGCAGGTGCAGTGGGAGCCTGTGTTGGCACCACCGTGCCTGCTGCCGCTCCACTCCTCTCCCCGGCCGCTGCCTTTTTCGGCTTTGGCCGCTCCCTCTCCTTCGACACTTCGGCGCTCGGCGCGGGTGCCGGGGCCATGTCACCCCGGACCACGTCCGCCGCAAGCGGAGGCCTCCTTCGGGGCTCCGGCAGGAGACGGTCCTCCAGACCGGCCAGCCTAGCGTTGAGCATATTGCCGAAGGTCTCTATGTTTGCTCTAGAGACCTCCGCCAATAGCTCACGCATGTCGCTATCCTTGGGGCGGGAGGCCTGTTTGCGCAGCTCGTCGAGCTCCTGGCGCAATTTGGCCATTTGCTCTTCGAGGCGCTTGTTGTGGGCCTCCAGCTTTGCCACCTCCTCTGTCGCGGTGCGACCTCGTACCTCGTTGAAGGCCGACGCGATAGTCACCACTGCCTCCTTTAGGTACCTTTGATAGGTACCTTTGAGATTGGAGGACTTTGTGGCGACCATGTAGACGGTCTCCAACGAGGCCTGCACTGCTCCGACCAGCGCAGCGCTCGTCCGCTCCGACGCTTCTTCTCGCGTAGGAGAAGTAGCGGGGAGTCTGGTGGGGGAGGGGCTAGAACGGATGAGCGCTCCAGCATTCCTCGCCCCACGAGCCACTGCGGCGACTTCCTCCTCGGCCTGGAGCCGAAGGGCCTCCGCCTTTTCTCTATTTAAGTCGGCCTTTGCCTTGGCCAGGCCGACATACTGGCCGGTCGTCGGCGGCCGGCCACGTCCTCGTTTGGGTTTGGGCGCCACCCCCTTACTGATGGGCGGCGCCATGTCCTCATCCATATTACGCCGCTTACGGGCAGTCCTGTCCGGGTTTGCGGGCAGCCCCTCGGAGTCCAGCGACATGTTAGACACGCTGCTGGTATCCGAGGGACAGTCCTCGCTGTCTACGTCTGTGGATGGAGGTTTGGGGCGGGCGCCAGGCATGCGTTCTAGGTACACGCGCGGCAACCCCCCCGTATCCCTCCTTTGTGTCCTCTCCGGTAGTGGGGCCGTCTCCGGTGCGGTAAGGTGCACCGGTTTCGGTCCTGCTTGCGCCATCGCGCCTCCCTCTCCACTACACGCAAGTTGTGCCGCCCCCGTATACGTGCGGCAGACTTCCTCTTTCGAGGAAGTGTGGGATTCCCCGGCATTGCCGGGACCCACCCGGGGAGAATTTTTCAATTTGCGCTTGTCCATTCTCAATTCTCCGACACCCCGGGTCGCGGCCTTTTTTCAGGTGTGAGGTCACCTATCGGAAGAGTTAAATAAAAGTGAAAGATAGCAAGAGAAGAAAGAAAGATGGTGAAAAGATAGAAAAATAAAAAAAAAAAACTAAAGCAAAACAAGAAAGTTAAACTAAAAAGGTGGTGAAAGATAGAAGAAGAAAGAAAGATAGAGCCAGCCTTCAGCCGCGTGAGTACCTCACCCCGCAAAGACGGGGTGGCGTACCCAAGCGTTGCCCAGGGGCACGAACGTGGACGCACTGGCAGACCCCCGTCCCCAACCTAACCTTTTTTTTTTTTTTTTACTTGGGGAAATCCTTTATGGATCCCCGGCGGCCTGGGGATGGCCACCGGGGTATGTGGGACTCTCCCGGGTGCGAGGTAAGGATCGCACCCGGGGTTACCACACTAAAACCCCAAGGTGCCTCCTCCTCCGCTATGCTACTGGGCCACCGGACCCGCCTGAGGCGATAACTGCAGCGGCCCGGTAAGCGGCATTTGCTACAGCAGCAAATCCTCCGCAGCAGACTGTCGGCGACAGTTGCTAGCCATCCGGGAGAGCGGCCCGAGGCACCCGGGCGCTCTTCGACCGGGAGGGACTCGTGCAATGGGCGACTGGTTCCCCAACCCGTCACCCGAGTCCTATTTACGGCGGGAGCTGGCGTTCATGGTAAGCGCGCCTGCGCCCTCCTCGCCTCCTGCGAACGGGGTCTGCGGCTACGTCCGCCTCTCTTTCCCGTTCTGCGGCCTCCTTCTGCGTGATTACGTGCTCGCAGAAGGTGGCCATTGCAGTCCATGCGTCGCTCGACCGGACTATGGCTGTTATTATAGCCGGGAGCGTAAGGTCAAGTCCGATGGTGGCGCAGAGCACCGCCCGCTGTTCTACCCAGGCAGGGCAGTCTATGAGGGTGTGCTGCGCTGTGTCGTCATCATTGTCACAATGGTGGCACTGGGGCGTTGGTTCCCTCCTAGCCAGATGGTGCAGGTAATGGCCAAAGCAACCATGCCCGGTCAACATCTGCACCATCCGGTAGGTAAGGGTGCCCTTACAGTGCGCTACCCACTCCTGTAGGTGCGGCCGAATTGCCGCTACCAAAATGTATCCGGCTGTTGGGGACGCTAATCTGTCCTCCCAAGCGCGCATTGTTATTATGCGCGCCTGGCGGCGCCATCTAGCTGTTAGCTCCGGTAACACCCTATCTCCTCTGTTCTTAAATTCCGCCGTGCGGTAGTAAATCTCGCTTAGAACCCGGGCCTCTAGATCCCATGGAGGGGTTCTGGCGAGGGCAAGCGCTGCGTCGCAGGACACAGTGCGGTATCCGCGGATCATACGCAGCGCCATTGTCCGCTGAGGGCTTCGCAGTAGCGCCTTGTTCTGGGCACTTAGGTTGTCCGACCAGACGGGGGCTCCATAAAGGGCCATGGACTGAAGGACCCCTGTATAGAGCCGCCTACACGTAGACCCCGGGCCTCCGATGTTGGGCAGGAGGTGTCCGAGGGCCACGGCCGTCTTTTTCAATTTGGGTACCAATCGGCGGAAATGTGCAGTGAAGGTCCACCTGGAGTCCAATATCAGACCCAGGTACTTCATTTCCGACCTGATTGGCACGCTTACATCTCCGATTGAGAGGAACACTTCTGCGGGGGGGCGTTTCCGGGGTCCATAGAAGAATATGGCCTCCGTTTTCTCTAGAGCGACTCGCACCCCCTGCCTCTCGATGCGGGCAACAACTTGTAACGCGCCGACTCTTGCCAAACGAATGGCTTCCTCAAAAGTTTCTCCGCGGGCTAAGAGCAAAGTGTCATCTGCATAGCAAATGAGACGCAGCCCGCGGAGAAGAGCCGCACGCAGGACGCGGTCGAATCCGATGTTCCACAGGAGTGGGCAAGAACAGACCCCTGTGGAACACCGCACTCAGTCACAATCCGGATCACGACACCACTATCCCCGACACAAACAATTGTCCGTCTCCTTAGGTACCCGCTGATGATAGTGCGGAGATACCGTGGGACCCCATGATAACGTAGGCCTTCTTCAATGGCCCAGAAGGGCAGGGTATTAAACGCATTAGCGATGTCGAATGACACCGCCAGCACCACTCCGCCACGCGTCGTCTGTTCTTCGGTGTACCGCTTGACCTGGAGGATCGCATCTATGGTCGAGTGTTGCGCGCGAAAGCCGTATTGCGCCTCGGAAAGGTTAGGTCCTTCCCGCTCGAGGTGATTGATGACCCTAGATGCGATCACTCTTTCCAGCAGTTTTCCGCCTTCGTCCAGCAGGACGATTGGCCTATAGGCCGACGGTGACTCCGCAGGGCGGCCGTCCTTCTTCAGCAGCACTAGCCTGCCCTCCTTCCAACACTCCGGGAATTCGGCTTGTGCGAGGCATGCGCTAAACATGTCCCGCACCCTGTCCTTTAGAGGCCCCATGGACTTGACCCAGACCCTTCCGGGAATTCCGTCCGGGCCCGGGGCGGTCCTGCGCTCGCTCAGCCTTAGTATGGCAGCATTTAATTCGACTTCCGATACTGGCGGCACCTCCTCGGCCGGTTCTGGTTGGATGTCGTACTGCTCCAAGCCAGTGGCGGTCGGAAATAGAGCCGACAAAATTATGGGCAGCTGCTCCGGAGGCAGCGTCTCCACGACTGGCGGACCGCGGCTGAACTTCTTCCGCACCATCCTATACGGGCGCCCCCACGGGTCCCGGTCCAATTCCGCCAACATCTCTTCGCGGGCACTGTCCTTGGCCATTTGTATGGCCAGGCTTAACGCGCTCTTTGCCGCGCGGTACTGCTCCCTGAGCCGTGCTACGAGTGGCTCATCCGTTGGCCTTCTCCTGCGCTGCCTCTGATATGGCCGGCGTGCCCTCACACACTGGTGCCGAAGCTCCGCTATTTCATCCGACCACCAGTACACCTGCCTGTTTGGAGGGCGGTGTTTCATACGGGGCATGGCCGCATCACAAATTCGTGTAAACGCTCGGCGGAACCAGAGCGCCTCCTCATTTACAGCTATGGGAGTCGCGTGCCTTGGAGTCCAGGCCTCCATCTCTACAGCCTCCTTGAGCGCCTCCACGTCCAGTTTCGACACCGCCCACCGAGGGAACTCCTGGACACTCGCCATTGGGCGCGGAACCGGCTGAGTGACTCTCGCAGGCGAGATACTGTACCGAATGTACAGATGGTCGGACAGTGTCTCTACTTCCTCCACTACCCTCCAGTCATGGACCAGTCCTCCAACCGCGGGGCTGGCAAAGGAGAGATCGACGATCGAGCTCCCCTGGTGCCGGATACAGGTTGGTGCGTCCCCGCGATTTAAAATCGAGAGACCGGTCATCAGGGCCCACTCCAGCACGGCATCTCCTCGGGCGTTGGTCACTGAGGAGCCCCAGGCTGAGTGCTTGGCGTTAAAGTCGCCGGCGACAAGAACGGGCCTTGGGGCCACTCTTAACACTGCCACCTGCAACTCGCCCAAGAACTCCTCAAAATCTGCGAGGGTTTTGTTCGGCGAGAAGTAGACACCGAACAAAGTGTATTCTCCCCAATCAGCCGCCACAAATCCCTGGCCTCTCTCCCGCGTTAAAAGCGGTGGGCCTGTGTCACAACTATGGACGGCGACAGAGCCAAGCGCGTCTCCAACCCAGATGTTGCGGGCTGGGACGTAGTAAGGCTCGGCCACTATCGCAATATCTATCTGCCACTGCGTCAGAGCCTGAAAGAGCAGATCCTGGGCACCGGCGCAGTGGTTCAGATTCGTCTGTAGAAATTGCAATGGTCGCCTATCCATTGTCGGTTTCCATCGCATCTCCCTGTCGATCTTGTGACCGACCCGCCGTTTGAGGCTTTGCCTTTCTGTTTCGCCGTTTCTTAGGGGGGGCGCAACCCTTTCCACCGACCGAGTGGTTGGCGTTCCTACCCGCCTCTGAGCAAACTATACAGTGGGGTTTAGCCGTACACGAGGATGATTTGTGTCCGGCCTGCCCGCACCGGAAACACAACTGGCTTCTATCCACCTCCGAGTTGCACCGCCGCCCCGTGTGACCGACTTCGAGGCAGCGGTAGCATTTCATGGAGCGGGGCTCCAGGGGCTGGACTCTCGCCGAGCTCCAACCGACCAGCAGGCGACCCGCAGCCACCAAGGTGTTGGCGGCAGCCACGGGGCACTGCACCCACATAGTTCCGGTTCCACCGGGACCCTCACGGACGTCGCCCCCCTTTACATGTTCCAGGGAGCAACCTGTCTTAACCACGACCGCTGCCAAAACAGCATCTTTTGTGACCGTATCGTCGAGGCCAGAAATCCGCACATTGGAGCATTTAACGGGCCGAGCAACTCTAGCGGTACCGGCAAGCACGTCTCTCAACTTTTCGGCGAAACGGTCCGCTGTTTCGCTTGTTGTGCTGGTGGGGAGTTCCATTATTCTGGCTCCAGTGGCTGCCTGCCTGATTCGGACGCCTTCCGATAGCCCTAGATCCGCCAAGTTAATCTCTTGACGGGCCTTGAGAAGTGCGTCCTTATAGGTGGCGCCACGCTCTATCGCATCGTGCTGCAGTGTTATTACGACTGCAGCAGTGGCGGGAGCAGTGCGCCTCCGTCTTCTGGTCTTCTCCTTCTTGGGCTCCGGCTTTCGGGAGGATGTTGATTCCCCCTTCGACCTTGCCTTTGTCTTATCCGGGTGTGTCGAGTCCAGGTTTGTCATATCCGGTTGCATTTTCTTCTTCCCCTTCCGAACCACTGTGCTCCAACCCTCTCGTTCTGATGAGGGGCCGGGAACAGCAGCCGCAGGCGGGGCCGGCTGATGTTCTGCCGGCTTCTCCTTTCCTTGTTTCTTTGCCTTGGTCTTCTTCTTATTTCTAGCTGTCTTTTCTGTTACAGGTGCAGCCGCCGCTGGAGTTGGAGCAACTGCTGCCCTTGCTGTCGCCGTCGGAGCCGGAGTCATCGTTCTTCTGGAGGGCCCATCGTGTGGAAGGGCGGGCCAGTCCTCAGTCGGGCGAGTACCGCTGTTGTCATTTCTTTTGTCTGCTGCCAGTGGCGGTCGAAGCCGCTTAGCTGGAAGCAGACGGTCCTCCATTGCCTCAATGCGTGCGTTGATCATGTTCGAGGTCCTCTCCATTATAGAGCGAGAGAACTCCTCGAACATTGCCCGCAGGCCCGCCAACGTTACTTCCTCTGAGCCGCCTTGTTGAGCTGGCGCTGTAGATGTTTTGGCAGCGCTTGCTGGGAGCGGCGGTTTAGGTGTTCGGCACGCCTTCTCCCGCAGCAGCGCTATTTCTTCTCTGAGGCGTATGTTCTCGGCCTCCAATTTAAGCGTATCCTCCTTAAGAGAAGCGAGGCCGCGAACAGACGCCTCAACCTTCTCTTCGCCATCTTTGAGGGCCTTTATGAATGTGCCCTTCATATTCCCACTTTTTGTGCGCACCATCTTAATAAGCTCCAAGCCCTGCTCACCAACTGTTTTAAGTTTGGTAGCGGCTGGAAGAGCATCAAGCGCCGCACGTTCCGCTTGTCTGTTTGCTACGGCTTCCGTCTGTCGCTGCACTTTTTGGAGAGCCGCAGCGACCTCCTTCTCGGCCTGAAGCCTTAGGTCTTCGTACTCCAGTTCCAGGTACTGCCTTTTAGCATTCGCCATTCCGACGTACTCCCCTGTTGTAGGGGGACGTCCTCGCCCCCTTTTGGCAGGAGCGGTTTTCCTCCGGTGAGTATCCGAGCGAGCCGATCGCTCCGATCCTCCGTCGTCAGAGCCAGAGTTAGATAGTCTCCGTTTGCCGGCCATGCTACTACCCGCGCGATCGCGCGAAGATGCACGAGAGCTACCGGCTGTTCTCATGGTGTTCAGAGAACAGTCCGAGTCGTCCATCCGTTCGAGTTGCACAATCGGAATCCGTTGTGAAAGCATAAAGTCGTCGTTTTTGGGGACAGAAAGGTCCCCGGAAATCCTCGTAGAAGTAAGCAAATTTTTGCCCCCCTCAGAATACGTGGGGCTGGACGGGCCTAATGGCCCGCCGAGGGATTCTCCAGTTACGGTACCCTCCTGAGGTAATAAATTTTTAAAATCTGCCATTCATAAAACACTCCGACACCCCGGGTCGCGGTCTCTTTTTTCGGGGGTGAGCTCCCCCATCAGAAGAGTTAAATTAAAAGGAAAGATAGTTAGAGATGAAAGAAAAGGTGGTGAAAGATAGAAAAACAAAATAAAAATAAATGCAAAACACAAGAAAGTTACACAAAATAGATGATGAAAGAAAGTGAAGAAAGAGATAGCGCCAGCCTTCAGCCGCGTGGGTACCTCACCCCGCAAAAGACGAGGTGGCGCACCCAAGCGTTGCCCAGGGCCACGAACGAGGACGAACTGGCTGAGCCCCGTCCCCAACCTAACCTAACCTAACCTAACCTAACCTAACCTAACCTTTTTTTTTTTTTTTTTTTTTTTTTTTCTAATAAATCTTTCTAATAAATAAATTAGAAAGATTTATTAGAATTTATTATATATTAATATTATATATTAATTTTTTCTAATAAATAATCTAAAACCCCCCGATGCCCACCTTCAGCGCCGTTCGCGGGGCCGTGGGAATCGCAACGCATTCTTCCACGACCCCGCAGCGCGTGCCGCAGCCGGCTCTCTTCCTTGCGGCGGCCTGGCGTTGTGCCGCCGCTTCCTCTCCGAGAGCTCCCCGGGCATTGGGGAGCTTTTCACTCGGGGCCCTTACTGTGACCGGCGATCCCCCGATCGCCGGCCACGGGCCTAGGCTTCGACCTCCATGGCGGGGGCGGGTTGCTCCGCCCTTGCGCCTGTGGCCTTGGGCGCCTTGCGCCGGGCCCTGGAGGGAGCCTTTCTCCTCACACCTCGGCCGCAGAGGATAGGGCAAGCGGCGCACCGTAATACCGAACTTGCCTCTTCCTCTGCGGCCCCACCGATGCCGTTACCAAGCGGAACGGCCCCGCCAGCTCGCAGGGGGGTAGGGATAGCGGCACAAAACCACCACCCTCTGCCCCTGCGATCCCTCTACGGCCGCAGAAGATAGGGAGTACGGCGCACCGTAATACCGGCACTCCTCTTCTTCTGCGGCCCCACCACCAGGCGCGTCCGCAGCGGACCGGCTCCTCCAGTCCGCCGGGAGCGCCCCTCCTCGGGCCGGCCTGGTCTCCTGCCCAGCCGGCCCTGGTTGCCTCTTTGCTTCACCGTGGTCCACCATCCACGGCTACTAGAGCCCCACCGCCACGACAAGGCGGGCAACCGTCGGGGGGAACCTAACCTTTTTTTTTTTTTTTTTTTTTTTTTTTTTTTTTGACGGGGTGAAATTCAATTACGAATCCCCCGCCGCCCCCGGGGGAGGGCAGCAGGGGTATGTCGGACTCCCCCGGTGCGAGATGGAGTGCACCGGGGTGTACCGACTAAAACACCCCGATGCCCATCTTCAGCGCCAGTGGAGGGGCCGTGGGAATCGCGAACATTCTTCCACGACACCCCAGCGCGTGCCGCATCCGGCTCCCTTCTAATGCGACGGCCTGGTGTTATGCCGCCGCTTGCCTCTCCGAGAGCTCCCCGGGCATTGGGGAGCTTTCCTTCTCGGGGCCCATAGTGCGGGCGGCGATCCCCCGATCACCGCCCGCGGGCCTAGGCGTCCAACTCCATGGCGGGGGCGGGCGGAGCCGCCCTTGCGCCGTTGGCCTTGGGCTTTTTGTGCCGGGCCTTTTTCGTTGGCGCCTTTCTCTTCGCGCCGGGAGGCGGCTTTGCGACACAGCCGCTTCCTCCCAGCACATGCGCCTTCTCCGGCCTGCCGGCAGCCTCGCACAGGAAGCAGTTGGGCGCTTCCCTGCACTCGGCCGCCTTGTGCCCCGGTTTCCCGCAACGGAAACAGCTCCGGCTGCGGTCTACCGGGCACTGGCACTTCGCTGCCACGTGGCCGGTGTCCTGGCAGCGGAAGCAGCGCTTAGGCCTCGCGGCTAGCAGCGCCACTCTCGCCGACACCCAACCAACTCGCAACCGCCCTGAGCTCGTGAGCTTCTTGGCGGCCGCGACCGGGACACGCATCCATACTGACGCGTCCCCGCGTGGCCCCACCGTCAGTTGGCCCGACCGAATGGCGTCGGTCGAGCACCCTCCTTCTGTAGCGACCGCCTGGATGACGTCGGCGGCCGCTACTGAGTCGTCTAGCCCGGCAACGCGGATCTCCGCGCACAGAACCGGGCGGGCGACTTTGACGTCGTCCGGTGGCAGGACGGACCTCAGCCTCTGGGCGAAGGCGTCCGCTTTATCCTGCGCCCCCTCACCAGCAATGGTGAGGACGCGCGCTCCGGTCTCGGCCAGGCGGAAGCCGAGCCTGGGTATCCCTAGCTCCCCCAGGTCGATCGCCGCTCTAGCCTGTCCCAAAACCTTCGCGTACGTCACCCCCCTTTCAGCAGCGTTAGCCCCCAGAGTGAGGGTGACCGCCGCAGTCGTGGGAGGGCGAAGCTTCGCTCTCTTCTTCTTCTTTGGGGCGACTTTAGCTGGAGTAGCCGCCCCCTTCTTCGTATTTTTGGCCTTGCGTGGACCTACTTTAGTCCACGGGGCCTCAGCGGGGGAGGGGTCAATGTGCTCCCCCCCTTGCGCCGCCTCATTAGCGGCCATTGATGGCCGCTTTTTCTTTATCGCCTTCTTCTTGGCCGGTGCAGGCGGTGCCTCTTTTGGGGGGACCGCCGCACGTGTCGTCGTCATCTCTGCGTACGTTGGCGCCGTCGCTTTTTTGGGCTTCGACGCCTTCGTTCTTTCCGCCGTCGGCGGGGTGCTGACTCGGATGTCAGCACTGTCTGCAGCCAACGGTGGCCTTCTCCTCGGCTCTGGTAGGAGCCTGTCCTCGATGCCTGCCAACCTCGCATTCAGCATGTTGCCGAAGGTCTCGATGTTAGAGCGCGAGACCTCCGACAACATCTGTTGCAGTTCGTTGGTGGCGGGCTTGGACGCCTGGCGACGTAGCTCCTCAAGCTCCCGGCGCATTTCGTCGAGCTGCCGTTGAAGCCTTTCGTTTTGGGCTTCCAAAGCCTTCATCTCCTCCGATTGTCCGCGGCTCCTCATTTCGGCGAAAGTTGCCCGGATATTAGCAACTGCCTCTTTGAGGTGCCGCTGAAATGTCCCTTTCAAATTTTGGGACCTCGTGGCGACCATGGTTATCGCCTCCAGCGAGGCCTCAACACCTTTGGCCAGAGCATGGCTAGTCTGCTCCGACCTGTCTTCTCCAGTGGCTGCGGCGGGGCTTGCGCAGATAGACGCGCGCGCGCCCCGCGCAGTTCTCAACGACTCGGCGACTTCCTCTGCGGCCTGAAGCCGAAGCGCTTCCTCCTTCTCTCGGTTCAATTCGGCCTGCGCCTTAGCCAAGCCGACGTATTGGCCGGTGGTAGGCGGGCGGCCGCGTCCCCGTTTGGCCTTCGGCACCGCACCTTTGCTGGTGGACGGCGCCGCCTCTGTCTCGTCCGGGTGTAACCGCCGCTTAAGGGGGGTTGTTCGTCCGGTGGGTGCGGGCAATCCCTCGGAGTCCAGCGACATGTCAGTCATGCAGCTGGAGTCCGAGAGATAGTCCTCGCTGTCTCTGTTAGGTAATTGGGGCGGCGGCAAGATCACGTCGCGCGTTAAAAGCACGCGCGGCAAGTCTGGGTCGCCCCGCATCTTCTTTTTCTGCATCAACTTCAGTAGCCGCTCAACCCCGTTGGGCTGCGGCTGACTGAAGTCGACGTCTTCGTCAGTCAGGAGGCCCGCCTCCGGCGCGGTAATGTGCGCCAGCTTCGGGCCTGGTTGCGCCATCGCGCCTCTCTCCTTCTCCACCGTCTTTAGCACGGTCTCCTCATCCGACTCCACAGCAACAGGTGCCCCCCCCGTATACGTGGGGCGACCCCCCGCCGAAGCGGGAGTGTGGGATTCCCTCCTAAGAGGACCCACCCGGGGAATAGTTTCCTTATTGCTCTCCATATTTGCTCGGATATGGGCTGAGTCACGCCCGATCCATCAGGGGGGATTCTGCCCCAGTGCCCTTGGGACGAGCCGCCTGCTCGCCACGCATCCCACGGCCGGGCACCACAAACCCTGGATTAGGGGCCGTAAAAGCCCATCCATCACCATTCAAACAAAAACCTAACACGCAAAACCTAACACACACGCACAGAAGAGTAAATAAAAGAGAAAAGATAGAAAGAAAAGGTGTTGAAAGATAGACGAAATAAATAAAATAATGCAAAAAGAAGAGTAAACTATAAAAAGGTGGTGAAAAGACAGAGAAAGACCGGCGTTCAGCCGCCTGAGTACCTCACCTCGTGTAAAAAGCGGAGTGGCGCACCCAGGCGTTGCCCAGGGACACCAACGTGGAGGAACCGGTATCGTCCCCAGCCCCGGGGGGAACCTAACCTTTTTTTTTTTTTTTTTTTTACGGGGGGAAATACGTTACGTATCCCCCGCCGCCCCCGGGGGAGGGCGGCAGGGGTATGACGGGCTCCCCCGGCGCGAGATGGTGTGCGCCGGGGTTTACCGTCTAAAACCCCCCGATGCCCTTCTTCAGCGCCAGTGGAGGGGCCGTGGGAATCGCGTTGCATTCTTCCACGACCCCCCAGCGCGTGCCGCAACCGGCTCACTTCTTTGCGGCGGCCTGGTGATATGCCGCCGCCTGCCTCTCCGAGAGCTCCCCGGGCATTGGGGAGCTTTGGGAGTGTGGGCGGCGATCCCCCGATCACCGCCCACGGGCCTAGGCTTCGACCTCCATGGCGGGGGCGGGTTGAGCCACCCTTGCGCCCTGGGCTTGCGGCTTTTTATGCCGGGCCCTTGAGGGAGCCTTTCTCATCCCTTTTGTGCCGGGGGGCGGCTTGGCAAAAACACAGCCGCTGCTCCCCAACACATGTCCCATCTCCTCCTTGCCGGCGGCCTCGCACAAAGAGCAGTACGGATCCGCTCCGCACTCGGCCGCCTTGTGCCCCGGCTTCCCGCAGCGGAAACAGCTCCGACTGCGGTCCACCGTGCACTGGCATTTCGCCGCGACGTGGCCGGTGTCCTGGCATCGGTAGCACCGCTTGGGCCTCGAGGCCAGCAGCACCACCTTTGCCGAGACCCAGCCCACGCGAAGCCGCCCAGAGCTTAAAAGCTTTTTAGCGGCCGCGACGGGGACGCGTATCCACAAGGACGCGTCCCCTCTCGGTCCCACCACTATTTTGCCCGACCTGATTGTGCTTGTCGGGCAACCTCCTTCTTGTGCGGCCGCCTGGATGACTTGGGCGGCCGTCACTGAGTCGTCCAGCCCGGTCACGCGCAACTCTGCGCACTTGACCGGGCGGCCGACTCTCACCATCTCTGGGCTTAATACGGCCCTCAACTTTGCGGCGAAAGCATCCGCCTTCGCTTGCGCCCCCTCACCTGCGATCGTGAGTACGCGCGCGCCGGTTTCTGCCAGACGAAAGCCGAGCTTTGGGATATCGAACTCCCCCAGATCGACTTTCGCCCTGGCTTCCTTAAGAAGCTTGGCGTACGTCACCCCCTTCTCTGCAGCCTTCTCCTCAAGGGTGAGGGTAACGGCCGCAGTGACTGGGGTGCGCAGCCTCGCCTTTTTCTTCTTTTTATTAGGGGCGGCTTTAGTTGGAGTAGCCGTCCCCTTCTTCGACTTGGCCTTACGTGGACCCACTTTTGTCCACGGGGCCTCGGCGGGGGAGGGGTTGATGTGCTCCCCCCCTTGCGCCGCCTCCTGAGCGGCCATTGATGGCCGCTTACTTTTCTTCTTCTTGGCCTTTGGGGCCTTCGGCGGGGCTGGTGCAGGCGGTGCCTCTTTTGGGGCCGCCGCAACCTGCGCCGTCACTGTCGCAATGGTGGGTGCCGTTGCCTTTTTCGGCTTCGGCGCCTTCGCCTTTTGTACCGCCGGCGCTGGCGTGGTGCCAACAATGGCACTGTCCGCCGCCAGCGGGGGCCGTCTTCTGGGCTCCGGCAGGAGTCTGTCCTCCAGACCGGCCATCCTGGCGTTCAGCATGTTGCCGAAGGTCTCTATGTTGGTACGAGAGACCTCCGACAACAGCTGGCGCATGTCATCTTCTATGGGGCGGGCGCTGTTGGCCCGTCTGCGCAGCTCTTCAAGCTCCTGACCCATTCTGGTCACTTGCTCTTGAAGCCGCGCATTCTGGGCCTCCAGCCTCGCCATGTCTTCGGTAGTGGTGTGGCCTCTCATTTCGGCAACAGCCGACCTGATCGCTGCCACTGACTCCTTGAGGCACCTTTGGAAGGTGCCCTTAAGGTTGGAGGACTTCGTGGCGACCATTGTGATTGCCTCCAGCGAAGTCTCCACAGATTTGGTCAGAGCGTAGTTGGTCCGCTCCCACCCGTCTCCTCCGGTAACCGCAAGGGGGATTGTGCCGACTGACGCTCGCGTCTCTCTTGCACTTTCCATCGAGGCGGCTAGTTCCTCTTCTGCCCGAAGCCGAAGAGCCTCCTCCTTCGCCTTATTAAGGTCAGCCTGCGCCTTGGCTAGACCAACGTATTGGCCAGTCGTTGGCGGCCGACCGCGTCAACGTTTAGATTTGGGTACCGCCCCTTTACTGAGGGACGGTACGTTGTCGTCGTCAGGTTTCCTCTTTCGAGGTTTGTCACGTCCGGGGATTGCGGGCAACCCCTCGGAGTCCAGCGATAAGGCGCTAGAGTCCGAGAGGCAGTCCTCGCTGTCATAGTCCGTCGAAGGGGGCTCGGGTATCAGCGCGCGCGTGAGCATCACGCGCGGCATTCCCTCCGTATCCCCCCTCAGTGCCTTCTTCCGTAGGAGTTCCAGCAACCGGCGCCTGCCATCAGGGACCGGCTGTGAGAAGTCCGTATCTTCATCCGTGAGCATTCCCGTCTCCGGTGCGGTGAGGTGCACCGGTTTCGGCCCTGCTTGCGCCATCGCGCCTCCCTCGCCACTCGTCGTCGCAACGACCTTCTCCTCAACCTCCCTCGCAATTTGTGGCCCCCCCGTATACAAGGGCCGACCCCCCGCCGGAGCGGGAGTGTGGGATTCCCTCCTGGAAGGAGGACCCACCCGGGGAATACTTGTCAAATCGCGACTATCCATACTTCTAAACACCGACACCCCGGGTCGCGGTCTCTTTTTTCGGGGGTGAGCTCCCCCATCAGAAGAGTTAACACAAAAGGAAAGATAGTTGGAGATGAAAGAAAAAGGTGGTGAAAGATAGAAAAACAAAATAAAACTAATGCAAAAACAAGAAAGTTAAACAAAATAGGTGTGAAAGATAGAGAAGAAAAAGATAGCGCCAGCCTTCAGCCGCGTGAGTACCTCACCCCGCAAAAGACGGGGTGGCGCACCCAAGCGTTGCCCAGGGCCACGAACGAGGACGAACTGGCTGAGCCCCAGCCCCAACCTTTTTTTTTTTTTTTTTTTTTTTTTTTTTTTTTTTTCGGAGGGGGAAATGCATTACGCATACCACCCAGGCGCAGGGGGGGGGGGGCACCCGAGTGGTGATGTGGGACTCCCGTATAGGCTAATGAGACCCACGGTGTACCCACTAAAACCCCCCCCCCACCTTCCTCCACGCCACCTTGTGACGGGGCCACGGGAACGATACACACATCCGCGACCCCGCCGGCGGCAGGCGCACCTGATGGTAAGTGCGCCTCCCTCCTCCGCCTCCACCAGTACTGCAGCAGACTCCCCCCGAGTCTGCTACAGTACTGGTGGAGGCCAACCACACCTCGGCCGCAGAGGATAGGGCAAGCGGCGCACCGTAATACCAAACTTGCCTCTTCCCCTGCGGCCCCACCGATGCCGTTTCCGTGCGGAACGGCCCCGCCAGCTCGCAGGGGGGTAGGGATAGCGGCACAACACCACAACCCTCTCCCCCTGCGATCCTCCACGGCCGCAGAAGATAGGGAGTACGGCGCACCGTAATACCGGCACTCCTCTTCTTCTGCGGTCCCACCTCCAGGTGCTCCTCCTCCTCCTGTCTCCTCCTCCTGGCTCCTCCAGTCCGCCGGGAGCGCCCCTCCTCGGGCCGGCTTGGCCTCCTGCCCAGCCGGCCCTGGTTGCCTCTTTGCTTCACCGTGGGTCCTCAACCACGGTTACTAAGCCCCACCGCCACGACAAGGCGGGCAACCGTCGGGGGGAACCTTTTTTTTTTTTTTTTTTTTTTTTTTTTTTATTTTTTTATCTCGCAGGGGAAAGGTCATTACGCCCTTCCCGGGTTGGGGAACCCGGGGGTATGTGGGACTCCCGGCGCGACTCGCCGGTTTACCCACTAAAACTGAACCTGCGGATTGCCATCAGCCGCTAAATGGGGAGTGTCCCGGATCTGTCTAGCACAGGACACCCCCCGCGACCGGCCGGTCTACCTCTATAGGGACCGGACTTCCACCACAATTATAGGCCGCTCCGACAACCTGAAGCGTCCCCCTCGGCGCCGGGACTAGCTAAGCCGGGGAGGTTCCCATCCTCTCCCGGAGCCCCGTTAGACGGAAGATTGGAGGTTCGCAAAGCGACGTCTCCGCACTCCCGTCCTACGCCGGCGGAGCGGAACAGAGGATGGATCGATCTCTCTGTCACTGGTCGCAGTGCCGCGGCCGTATGTTGGCCGTACGGCGACTGCTCCAGGACCTCACCCCACCTTCGCAGCAACCACTGTTGCCCCAGCCTCCGCACTCGCAAGAGCTCCTCCCACGTCGGAAACTCGCCATTCTGTGCCCTCCTCTCTAACGCAAAGAGGTGCACCTCGGCGAGCACCGACGCCTGGAGCTCCCACGGCGGATCTCCAGCCAGGGCAGTGGCCGCCACCCAGGAGACTGTACGGTAGCCCCTGATTACCCTCACCGCTATGACCCGCTGCGCTCTTCGCAGCTGGGCCTTATTGCGAGCGGTGAGGGAGTCCGCCCAAATAGGGGCTCCGTACAAGGCTATACTCCGACACACCCCGGAGTATAGCCGCCTGCAGGCTTCGCTGGGCCCTCCTATATTAGGCAGGAGTCGGCCCAGCGCTGACGCCACCCTCACGACCTTCGGCCCCAGTTGTTGGAAATGGGGACCGAAGGTCCACCTCCCGTCCAGGGTGAGTCCGAGACACTTAAGGGTTGGACTCACCCTGACCTCCGTCTCTCCGATAAGGAGTCGTGCTCCGGGCGGGGGCCCTTTCCTCCCGGGTCCGCGGAAGAGCAGGGCTTCGGTCTTGTTCAAGCGTACCCGAAGCCCCAACCGCTCTATGCGGCTGACTACGAGGGATACTCCCACCTCAGCCAGCCGCGCAGCCTCCTGGTATGTTCGTCCCCGGGACGTGACATAGGTGTCATCCGCATAGCAGATGACACTCATCCCGGGGAGAAGGCCGCTCCGCAGGACCCAGTCGTAGCCGACGTCCCACAGGTTCGGTCCCAGAACCGAACCCTGCGGGACGCCGCACTCGACTCTCCGCCTCTCTAGGGACCCCGACCGGTCCTCGTACACGATCTCCCTATCGGAGAGATACGCGTTCAACAGCCTCCCGATATACGGAGGCACACCGAAGAAATTCAGTGCCTCCCGTATCACGCTGTGGGGAAGGCTGTTGAAGGCGTTGGCGATGTCCAGCGACACCGCCACCACCACCTCCCTCCCGCGTTCCGCCTCACCTGTCACCGACTTGAGGCGCCCTATCGCGTCGACGGTCGACCGACCGGCCCGAAATCCGAACTGCGAATCTGACAGTCCGGGCCCCGGGCCTTCCTCCAAATGCTGAACAAGACGGGAGGCTAAGATACGTTCAAAAGCCTTGCCCGTCTCGTTCAGCAGTACGATCGGCCGCACCGCCGACGCCCCGTCCGGTGGTCGCCCGTCCTTTGGCAGCAGGACGAGCCGACCCTCCTTCCACGCCTTCGGGAACTGGCCGCACTGAAGACAGCGGTTAAACAGCTCCCGAAGGCTGTCTTCGAGATGCACGAGAGCTATCGACAGAACCCTCCCGTGCACCCCGTCCGGACCGGGCGCCTTCTTCTTGCTACGGAGGCGGGACAGAACCGCCTCCATTTCCGCGTCAGTGACAGGTGGCGGAACACCCTCCACCATCGAGTTCGGCGTCGGTCGGGCCATCCGCGGCGGAGCGAAGCCTACCGGGGGGTCCGGGAACAACTCCCGGACGATGTTCCCCAGTAGCTCTGGCTGGAGCGCTTCCGTCAAGGGGGCCGACTGGGCGCGAAGTTTGTCTCGCGCCCTTTTATACGGTCGACCCCAGGGATCGTTCTCGATCCCCTCTACCAGCTCCAGCCACGCTCGCTCCTTGGCCCGACTGATGGCCAGCTGCAGGATCTCTCGTTTAGCCAAGTAGACCCTGTACAGCCGACCATCCCGCTCCACGTCCTGGGGGCGGCACCGCCTGCTGCGAACGTAGGCGCGACGCGCCGCATTGCAGGCGGTGCGAAGGTCGGCCAACTCCGCCGACCACCAATACACCGCCCGTCGAGGTGGGGGAGGACCCCAAACTCTCGGCATGGCTGCTCGACACACGCTAGAGAGCACGTTGCCGAAACAGCCAGCCATTTCCTCCACCCCCATTCCCTCGCAGGACGGGAGGCTCCAGCGGCCGACGATGGCCGCCTCCTCCGTCAGCTCCCGGTTGAGCTTTGATAGTGCCCAACGCGGGAACACGCTGCGCCCCCTGGACTGCGACGCCGAACCCGATGTGGAGGCTGGAGACACCTCGAACGTTATGTAGCGATGGTCCGAGAGTGTCTCCACCTCCGTTTCCACCCTCCACCCCTCCACCCGACGTGCGACGACGGGAGTGGCGAACGTTAGGTCCACCACTGACGAGCCCGTTCGCCGCACGCACGTCGGGACTGTCCCTCTATTGAGCAGGGACAGCCCCGCGGCCAGCGCCCACTCCTCCACCTCCCTTCCCTTCGGGTCCGTGACTGGAGACCCCCACGCCGAGGACTTGGCGTTGAAGTCTCCCGCCACGATAACGGGGAGGGGTGCTAGCCTCCTCACGAGCGGCCCCAGAACATCAAGGAACTGTTCCAGGGCCGCCAAATTTCGGTTCGGGGAGAAGTACACGCCTATTACTGCGTACTCTCCCCAAACCGCAACCACGTAGCCGGGGCCCCTCAATCTGGGTATGAGGGGGGGTCCAGCGCCTGGCCTCACCACTATGGCGACGGAGCCCTGATCGTCCCCAGCCCAATGCGGCTGGAGAGGGACATAATAGGGCTCCGACACCACCGCCACGTCAACACCCCACTCCGCCACGGCTTGCAGGAATAGATCCTGGGCCGCAACAGAGTGGTTGATGTTGGCCTGTAAGAAGCTGAGATGTCCTGGCATTACTCGGACATCTCAGCCTCAGGCGCCGCCAGTCCCCTCCCAGATTGAGAGGAGGGGAGTTTCCCTCTGATCGATGGGGGGTTGCATGCTCTGCCCCCCATCACATGGTCCGCCGGTCTGCTCGCATCGCTGCAGACCGCGCACTTTGGGCTCGCCACCTTGCACCCAGATGTTGTGTGCCCGGGCTCGCCGCAGCGGTAGCATAAGCCGCTGCGGTCTTTTGTTGAGGGGCACAGCGCTGCAAAATGCCCCAAGCCCAGGCACCGGAAGCAGTGCTTGGGACGCGCATCTACCAGGTGGACCGAAACTTTGGTCGCCACCAGTTTCTTGGCCGCCGTCACTGGGCAGCTCATTCGAGCAAAGCCTGCCCCCATTGCGCCCCGATGTATCTCGCCCACCCAGACCTGGGCGGGGAGACAGCCAGACTCCCTGGCGACCGAAGATTTGACTCCTTCCACAGTCGCCGAGTCTGAGAGACCCGTGAGCTTGAAGTCAGCACATCTCACGGGTCTGGAGATTTCCGCCTCTTCTGCCAGAACCTCGGCAAGACGAGCCGCCAAGCTGTCCGCCTTTTCATGGCTGGAGGAGCCGGGTATCTCAATGAGCCTAGCTCCGGTCGCCGACTGCCGAATCCGGAGAGGACCAATACCCAGCTCCTCCAGTTTAATCTTAGACTCCGCCTTCTGTAAGACGGAGCCGTAAGTCGCCCCACTCGCCGAGGCCTCCGGCCTGAGCTTAACCAGGACGGCCGTGGAACGAGGCATTACAACTTTTGGCACCTTCACGGTCGCTGGAGGCCTCTGTTGTTCCTTCTTTTTAGGGGCCTTGCGGCGGACCACTTCGGTCCATTCCGTTGTTGGCCTGGTAGGGTTAGTAGGCGCCTGCGTCGCCTCCGACGTGGATGGACCAAAGTTGGACCAGTCCGACGACTTTTGCCCCTTTCCTTTTCCCCTACTCTTTTTTGCAGGGGCAGGGGCTGGTCGCACCTCTGGGCGCACCGGGAGAGCTGGAAATGACTCCCGGACCCGCCGACGCGCCTGCGCTGACCCCAACACTGGTGAGGCAGCACGGCCCGTCATCGCCTCTGCTGGGGCAACTGCTGTGACCACCGTTGGTGCAGGACATTGCTCACTCGCGGCCCTTTCGCGAGCCGCCGTCCTTTTATCGGCTGCCAGAGGTGGGCGTAAAATGGCTGGAGGCGGCAGCCGGTCCTCCAATGCCGCCAGTCGCCCATCCACCAGGTTGCCCACCAGCCTGGCAATATTGCTCTCCAAGATGCCCAACTGTTCGCTGGACATCGGAGAACGTCTCTCCTTCGCGGCCTCAGATCGACTTGCCTCAAAGTCGCGCTTGTAGGCGCGAACTTCTTCGCGGAGATTCCCGATCTCGCGACGAAGCCTCCCATTGTCCGCAGTAAGGCGGCGAGTCTCCTCGACTATAGTTCGCGCCGCAAGCGCGTCTATGATGGTCCTAACCGCGGAGGTGGCACGCTGTATTTTATTGGCGTAGCCACCTTTGAGATTGGAGGACTTGGCAGCGATGCCGAGAATCTCAGCGAGATTGCCCTCGGCGGCGCTGATCAAGTCCTCCGGACCCATTTTGTCCACATCCAGGTCAAGCGACCCCAGCGGCTGAGGATTGCTCCCCGCAGTCTCCTTCCTGTATTTTTTCTCTAGGGAGGCAGCAAATTCCGCCGCCCTAGCCTCCTCCGCTCTTTCTCTAAGCTCTTGGCGAGCATTAAAGAGCCTGCTCGCCGAGCCGCGCGCCTTCCCTCTTTTGGACATCTGGGTCCCTGCCAAACTGTCGGCGCCAGTGCCAACATCCTCCGTGTCAGAGCCGGAGACCTCCGAAAAAGGTCGCTTAGAAGCCACCATCTCCGACTCTGACATTGAGGGCATCGATTCCACGCCCAAAAGTTCTTCCAGGGTCACTCCTGCACTACTGACACCCTGTGATTGTCCTGTGGGCCGAAACGCTCTCACCTCATTTCCCAACCCCATTCCATCAACTCCTTCCTCAACACTGCCCGATCTCCCGAAATCCCCAAATGATAGTATAAGCCCTCCTGCGGAAGACCTACTTGCCCCCCCCCCAAAGAACGACTACCCCCCCTTTCCATTTCGTCAACACCCCTAGGCATAATGCCAATAATAAAATTGGGGGTGCCCCAAGGCACAACCCTGGTATTAAGTAGGACTGCAAACAAATGTTCAGGCAGATGGCCCGAACACAAAAACCCGACTTAAACTAAAAATAATACAAGACCAACACCATTATTAAAAGTAAAAATAACCCTACACCAAAGAACAAACCTAAACTATTATTTACAAACTATTCCCCCCCCCGCGGGGGTCACCCACGCAAAATAACACCAGGGCAAACTCGTCGACCAGTGCTAATTTACATGGATGACTTCCCGACTAGACCCAATACAAAACTAGTATAAGATCAAAAAACACAAAAAATTTAATATCTCCAGAACCCTTCGGAGTTTTGGGATAAAACCTTCACCAAAAAATTCTTTAACGAATTGCGCTTCGAAAGACACCCTGAGCTGTAACATCCGTCGGTACATACACCCTCCACCTAAGAAAGTTAGAGCTCGTCGGGGGGAACCTAACCTTTTTTTTTTTTTTTTTTTTTTCTTCGGGGGGAAATTCGTTACGAATCCCCCGCTGCCCCCGGAGGAAGGCAGCAGGGGTATGTCGGACTCCCCCGGTGCGAGATGGAGTGCACCGGGGTTTACCGACTAAAACCCCCCGATGCCCTTCTTCAGCGCCAATGCGAGGCCGTGGGAATCGCGAAGCATAGCTCCACGACCCCGCAGAGCGTGCCGCGACCGGCCCTCTTCTGTTGCGGCGGCTTGGTGTTGTGCCGCCGCCTGCCTTCACCGAGAGCTCCCCGGGCATAGGGGAGCTTTGCGCTCGGGACCCATAGTGTGAGCGGCGATCCCCCGATCACCGCCCACGGGTCTAGGCTTCGACTTCCATAGTGGCGGGGGCGGATGGAACCGCCCTTGCGCCGGCCATGGGCTTTTTAAGCCGGGCCTTGGAAGGAGCCTTCCTCTTCTTGTTCGTGCCGGGGGGCGGCTTGTGTGCTGTGATGCAGCCGCTGCTCCCCAGCACGTGCTCCTTTGGCTTGCTTACGGCCTCACAGACCGGGCAATTCGGAGCCGCCACACACTGTTGCGCTTTGTGCCCCGGCTTCCCGCAGCGGTAGCAAGTTCCACTGAGGTCGACCGGGCACGAGCACTTCGTCGCTAAGTGGCCGGTGTCGAGGCACTTGAAACACCGCTTGGGCCTCGCGGCCAGCAGTGTCACTCGCGCCTCGATCCAGCCGATCTGCAGCCGCCCAGAGCTGATGAGCTTTTTGGCGGCTGCTATTGGGGCGCTGAGCCAGAGGCTTCGCGAACCCCTCGGGCCCACGGCGATTTTGCCCGACCGGATGTTGGTGGCCGGGCAATCTCCTTCTCTTGCGGCCGCCTCGATGACGTCGGCGGCCGTCGTCGCGTCGTCCAACCCGGTGATGCGCAATTCTGCACATTTCACCGGGCGGGCGATTCTCACGCTGTCGGGGCTTAGGGCCGAACGCAGCCTCGCGGCCAGAGGGTCCGCCTTCTGGTTCGCCCCCTCTCCATCCACGGACAAGATACGCGCGCCCGTCTGAGCCAGGCGGAAGCCGAGTCTGGGGATGTTTAGCTCCCCGAGATCGACCTTCGCCCGGGCCTCGCGCAGGATCTTGTCATACGTCACCCCCCTCTCCGCAGCACCAGCCTCGAGAGTGAGGGTGATTGCAGCGGTAGTAGGGGGGCGAAGCCTTGCCTTTCTCTTCTTCTTCGGAGCGGCCTTCGGTGTTTTAGCCGCTCCCTGCTCCTTCCTGGCCTTGCGTGGTCCGACGGTGGTCCACGGGGCCTCGGCAGGGGAGGGATTTGTGTTCTCCCCCCCTTGCGCCGCTTCTCTTGCAGCCATTGTGGGCCGCTTTTTCTTTTTCGCCGCCTTCTTAGGCGGGGCCAATGTAGGCGTTGCCTCTATGGGGGCCGTTGCACTTGGTGCTGCCACTTCCGCGTAAGTGGGCGCCGTCGCCTTTTTGGGCTTCGGCGCCTTCGTCTTCGCTGCCGCTGGCGGGGTGCCTACGGTGGCACTGTCCGCCGCCAGCGCTGGTCTTACTCTAGGGGCCGGCAGAAGACGGTCTTCGAGGCCTGCCAACCTAGCGTTCAGCATATTGCCGAAGGTCTCCACGTTGGAACGAGAGACCTCCGACAACAGCTGGCGCATGTCCTGCTGTACGGGGCGAGCATTGTCGGCCCGTTTGCGCAACTCTTCTAGCTCTTGGCCCATTTTGGCCACTCGCTCTTGGAGCCGCGCGTTCTGGGCCTCCAATCTCGCAAGTTCCTCATTCATAGTGCGGCCCCTCATCTCGGCCACAGCCGATTTGATGGCCGCCACTGAATCCTTGAGGCACCTTTGAAAGGTGCCCTTAAGGTTCGACGATTTAGTGGCGACCATCGTAATGGCCTCCAATGACTTCTCTATGGACTTGGCCAGGGCAGCGCTTGACTGCTCCGACTCAACCTCTCCGATCTTGGCGGGACTCGCGCAGAATGACGCGCGTGTCTCTCTCACTGTCCTCGCCGTTTCTGCAACTTCGGCTTCAGCTTGAAGCCGAAGAGCCTCCTCTCTCTCCCTATTTAAGTCGGCCTGCGCCTTGGCCAGGCCAACATACTGGCCGGTCGTAGGCGGCCTGCCGCGTCCACGTTTGATTTTTGGTACCGCCCCTTTACTTAAGGACGGTACATCGTCGTCGCTAGTTTTCCTCTTACGAGGTGCGTCTCTATCGGGTATGACGGGCAACCCCTCGGAGTCCAGTGACATGCCAGATATATCACTGGAGTCCGAGAGGTAGTCGTCACTGTCTAGTCCGGTATTGGGACGTGCGGGAATCAGCGCGCGCGTGAGCATTACGCGCGGTACGCGCGGTGTGGCTCCGCTGGTATTTCCCGCCGCCATTGTATCCGTCATTGAGGGAGGGAGGATAAGCTCGCGCTCGCGCTGAACGCGCGCGAGCCCCTCCGTATCGCCTCGCAACTTCTTTCGGTGAAGCAACCTAAGGAGCCTCTCCCTGCCGTTTTCCACAGGCTGCGAAAAATCGACATCTTCGTCGGTTAAGAGATCCGCCGCCGGTGCGGTTAGGGGCGCCGGCTTCGGACTCGCATGCGCCATCGCGCCTTCCTCCTCATTCGCCGTCGCAACGGCCACCTTTCCCTCCACCATAGCATGTTTGGGGCCCCCAGTATACTTGGCCCGATCTCCCGCCGAAGCGGGAGTGTGGGATTCCCCGGCATCGCCGGGACCCACCCTGGGAGAATTTTCCGCATGCTTACTATCCATCTTTGCTCACGTATGGGTTGATGCTGACCCGATCCAATAGGGGGGATTCTGCCCCAGTGCCCTCACGACGAAACCGCCCGTTCGCCACGCATCCCAAGGCCGGGCACCACAATCCAAGGATTAGGGGCCGTAAAAGCCCATCCATCACCATTCAAACAAAAACCTAACACGCAAAAACCTAACACACACACACAGAAGATTAAATAAAAGAGAAAAGATAGAAAGAAAAGGTGTTGAAAGATAGACGAAATAAATAAAACAATGCAAAAAAGAAGAGTAAACTATAAAAAGGCGGTGAAAAGATAGAGATATAGACCGGTGTTCAGCCGCCTGAGTACCTCACCCCGTGTAAAAAGCGGAGTGGCGCACCCAGGCGTTGCCCAGGGACACCAACGTGGAGGAACCGGTATCGTCCCCGGGGGGAACTTTTTTTTTTTTTTTTTTTTTTTTTTTTTTTTTTTTTTTTTTTTTTTTTTACTTGGGGAAATCCTTTATGGATCCCCGATGGACTGGGGATGGCCACCGGGGTATGTGGGACTCTCCCGGGTGCGAGGTGAGGATCGCACCCGGGGTTACCGCACTAAAACCCCAAGGTGCCTCCTCCTCCGCTATGCTACTGGGCTGCCGGACCCGCCTGAGGCGATAACTGCAGCAGCCCAGTAAGCGGCATTTGCTACAGCAGCAAATCCTCCGCAGCAGACTGTCGGCGACAGCTGCTAGCCAAACCTAACCTAACCTAACCTAACCTTTTTTTTTTTTTTTTTTTTTTTTTTTTTTTTTTTTTTTTTTTTTTTTTTTTTTTTGACGGGGTGAAATTCTTTACGAATCCCCCGCCGCCCCCGGGGGAGGGCAGCAGGGGTATGTCGGACTCCCCCGGTGCGAGATGGAGTGCACCGGGGTGTACCGACTAAAACACCCCGATGCCCATCTTCAGCGCCAATGGAGGGGCCGTGGGAATCGCGTGAGCATTCTTCCACGACCCCCCAGCGCGTGCCGCATCCGGCTCCCTTCTAATGCGGCGGCCTGTTGTTATGCCGCCGCTTGCCTCTCCGAGAGCTCCCCGGGCATTGGGGAGCTTTTCTCTCGGGGCCCATAGTGCGGGCGGCGATCCCCCGATCACCGCCCACGGGCCTAGGCGTCCAACTCCATGGCGGGGGCGGACGGAACCGCCCTTGCGCCGTTGGCCTTGGGCTTTTTATGCCGGGCCTTCTTTGTTGGAGCCTTGCTCTTCTTGGGGACCGGCTTTTTAGCAGCTCCAATGCAGCCGCTACTGCCCAGCACGTGCCCCTTCTCCTCTTTGCCGACGGCCTCGCACAGGAAGCAGTTGGGCGCTTCCCTGCACTCGGCCGCCTTGTGCCCCGGTTTCCCGCAGCGGAAACAGCTCCGGCTGCGGTCTACCGGGCACTGGCACTTCGCCGCCACGTGGCCGGTGTCCTGGCAGCGGAAGCAGCGCTTCGGCCTCGCGGCCAGCAGCGCCACTCTCGCCGACACCCAGCCAACCCGCAGCCGCCCTGAGCTTGTAAGCTTCTTGGCGGCCGCGACCGGGACACGCATCCACAATGATGCGTCCCCGCGTGGCCCTACCGTCAGCTGACCCGACCGAATGTCGTCGGTCGAGCACCCTCCTTCTATAGCGACCGCCTGGATGACATCGGCAGTCGTCACTGAGTCATCCAGCCCGGCGATGCGCACTTCGACGCACCTCACCGGGCGGGCGACTTTCACGTCTTCCGGCTTCAGGACTGTCCTGAGCCTAGCGGCAAAGGCGTCCGCCTTGTTCTGCGCATCCTCTCCAGCAATGGTGAGGACGCGCGCTCCCGTCTCAGCCAGGCGGAAACCGAGTCTGGGGATGCCAAGTTCCCCCAGGTCGATCGCCGCTTTAGCCTCGGCCAACACCTTGGCGTATGTCACCCCTCTTTCCGCAGCGCTCGCCCCCAGAGTGAGGGTGACCGCCGCAGTCGCAGGGGGACGAAGTTTCGCCTTCTTCTTCGTTTTCTTTGGGGCGGCATTGGCTGGTTTAACCGCCCCTTTCTTCTGTTTGGCCTTGCGTGTACCTACTGTGGTCCACGGGGCCTCGGCGGGGGAGGGGTTGCTGTTATCCCCCCCTTGCGCCGCTTCTCTTGCAGCCATTGTTGGTTGCTTTCTCTTTTTCGCCTTAGGCGGGGCCTGTGCTGGCGGTGCCACTTTAGGGGGAACCGCCGCACGTTGCGACGCCACTTCCGCATACGTGTGCGCCGTTGCCTTTTTAGGCTTCGGCGCCTTCACTCTTTCCGTCGTCGGTGGGGCGCTGACTGGAATGTCAGCACTGTCTGCTGCCAACGGTGGTCTTCTCCTCGGCTCTGGCAGGAGCCTGTCCTCTATGCCTGCCAACCTCGCATTCAGCATGTTGCCGAAGGTCTCGATATTAGAGCGCGAGACCTCCGACAACATCTGTTGCAAGTCGTTGGTGGCGGGCTTGGACGCCTGGCGACGCAACTCCTCAAGCTCCCGGCGCATTGCGTCGAGCTGTTGTTGCAGCCGCTCGTTCTGGGCTTCCAGTGCCCTAATCTCCTCGCTTTCACCGCGGCCCCTCAATTCGGCGAAGGTTGCCCTTATATTGACAACAGCCTCTTTAAGGTGCCGCTGAAACGTCCCTTTTAGATTTTGAGACCTCGTGGCGACCATGGTTATCGCCTCAAGCGAGGCCTCAACACCCTTGGTCAGAGCATAGCTGGACTGCTCTGACCTGTCTCCTCCGGTAGCTGTGGCGGGGCTTGCGCAGATGGACGCGCGCGCCCCGCGTGCAGCTTTCATCGTTTCGGCGACCTCCTCTGCGGCCTGAAGCCGAAGAGCTTCCTCCTTCTCCCTATTAAGCTCGGCCTGCGCCTTGGCCAGACCAACGTATTGGCCGGTGGTTGGCGGGCGGCCGCGTCCGCGTTTGGGCTTGGGTACCGCTCCCTTACTAAGGGGCGGCACATTGTCATCGTCCTGTTTCCTCTTTCGAGCCATGTCACGTCCGGGTATTGCGGGCAACCCCTCGGAGTCCAGCGATAAGGCGCTGGAGTCCGAGAGGCAGTCCTCGCTGTCACAGTCTGTGGAGGGGGGTTCGGGCATCAGCGCACGCGTGAGCATCACGCGTGGCATTCCTTCCGTGTCGCCCCTCAAAGCCTTCTTTCTTAAAAGTTCAAGCAACCGGCGCCTTCCATCAGGGACCGGTTGCGAGAAGTCGGTGTCTTCGTCCGTTAATTTGCCCGACTCTGACGCGGCGATGAGCGCCAGCTTCGGGCCTGGGTGCGCAATCGCGCCACTCTCTTTTCTCCTCGTCCTTACGACCTCCTCCTCTCCACTCGTAACGGTTGGCCCCTCCGTATACACGGGCCTGACTTCCCCTTTCGGGGAAGTGTGGGATTCCCCAGCATCGCTGGGACCCACCCGGAGAATACTTTTACTGTTACGACTTTCCATCCTAGCTACTACGACACCCCGGGTCGCGGTCTCTTTTTTCGGGGGTGAGCTCCCCCATCAGAAGAGTTAAAACAAAAGGAAAGATAGTTAGAGATGAAAGAAAAGGTGGTGAAAGATAGAAAAACAAAATAAAAGAAATGCAAATCAAGAAAGTTAAACAAAATAGGTGGTGAAAGATAGTGAAGAAAGAGATAGCGCCAGCCTTCAGCCGCGTGGGTACCTCACCCCGCAAAAGACGGAGTGGCGCACCCAAGCGTTGCCCAGGGCCACGAACGAGGACGAACTGGCTGAGCCCCAACTGGCTGAGCCCCAACCTAACCTAACCTAACCTAACCTAACCTAACCATATCCTCGGAACATTCGAGAACACCTATAGGAGCGAGCGGCACGGACAGAGTCAACGCCTACACCGCCTGACCCGCTCGCTCTCGTGGGGCATAGCAACAGTAAGCCCCGCCCCTGGCGCCATACAGCGCGACGTGGGCGGTCTGAGGCTGAGAGCCTGAGGCGGACAAAACCATATAAAAAATTCTTTCGAAAAAGAAATTATTAAATAATCAGCTAAAATAGTTAAATAGCAAACTCATAAAATAAACATTCACATTAAAACTAAATAAACATATAAAATAGGTAAAATAGTATATACAACGCATATTACATAAAACTAAAAACCTTAATACTTAAAAAACTAAAAAACAAAAATAGTAAGTGAGCTTTTATATAACACACATACACAAAAAACATAATAAAAACTAAATATAAACAGTGTCTTATTTTAAAATAAAAAGTGTTAAAAATAATTGTTTGATCCCGGACTACTAGGCCCCGCCCCCCTGAAACACGGCAAAGAGCGAACCTCGATAGGGGCGGAGTCGACCTAAATAACGTTCGATGTGGGCGGTCTATGGCCCGAGAGCCTGAGTCGACTAACTACTTCTAAAAAATTTTTTCTAGTAAAGAAATTAGTATTAAATATACATTAAAAACAGTAAGTTAATAAATCAAAAGTAGACACTAAATCGGACACTAGATAAAGCTAAATAATATATAAAACAGTTAAAAATAGTATAAATAACACATATTACATAATTTTAAAACCCTAAAAACTCATTTAAATAAACCCCCAGATATATAAATAAACCAGATATATATACATACATATAAAATAAAAGTAGAAAATAAAAACTAAACATAAATACACAAAAATCAAAAACAATATCTAAAATAACTTGGGATCCCGGACTACAATCCGCATTGCAGTCCCGCCCCCGAGACACGGCAAAGCGTAAACCTCGGTGTGGGCGGAGTTGACCTAAATAAAATTTCAGATTTTAAAAAACATATACCTTGAAAAATAGATTTAGGAAGACTGGAATTTTGCGAAAAATATATAATATAAAAATAAAACTAAATATTAGACTAGCCGTGCTAGTGTTCTGACCGACGGAAGACGTCAAAAAATTGCAAAAATTGCATAGTTAAAGAATTAGTTAAAAGACCAGCTGTTTCATTTTTGGAACAGCTGCTAGGTTATAGCGTAGAATTGTTGGTATTTTAGCTGGAAAAAACGAGTCGTTGAGACATTGTACTGCGATATTTTATCTTATTTTATTTTATTTTTAAATTTTAGTTTACAAATACTAGCTAGGATACTAATATTCTAGACCAGTTGCGTCATTTTTGGCGCAGCTGTTAGCTGTAAGAGTACTTAGGATATTGTATATATAGGCAGGACCAGTTACCTAGGACCAACTGCACCATTTTTGGTGCAGTTGTTAGGCTAAGGACACGCAACTGGACTAGTGGCTCTTATTGGAGTCACTCTAAGTACGAATACAATCCTACGACTACCATTTTATGACTATATTTAATAGTGAATATTTTATTTTACAAATTTACACTTGACGCGTTCCCCCAAATAATTTATAACTATACATATAACTTTACATTTTAACCACTACACAATATAAATTTAATATACAAGTATACATACATTTTACATTACAGTTGCTTTAGACTATTAATACACGATTTATACACAATTTATATATATACATACTAAATAATAAAATCAAAAATGGCAATGGTTCACACCCCACAGAATAAAAACCCCGCGAACCCAAATAGACTATCCATGGAGGAGCCGGGTTCCGCTGGTAGCGGAGATAGTAGCCGGCACCGAATAAAAACCAGCACCCCTCGAAATCCCGACGGTTCTCTCGACGCCCTTCTGGCCGAAACATCAAAAATAATACAGAATAGCGTATATTTGCTAAACCAGACCAGAAACATGAGGGGAGACCTAAGGTCTGGTTTAGCAAACAATCTTACAAAAATTTCAGGCCAGATAGGAAAAGTCGCCCTACTGAGCAGAAAAACGATGGAAATGGATAGTGAAAGAGAAATTAGGGAAACTAGGGAAGTGGAAGTGCAGTGTGAAAAGGATAAAAAGCAAATAATAAGGGAAGGTGTGGAAGATCATGAATATAAGGAATTAGTTGTCGAGACATATATGATGTTGAAAGAATTCATAATTGAAAAGGTAGAAAGTATAAAAGAGTATGTAATGGAAGTGAATGAAAGAACAGGAGAAATAATAATCGAAAAGGAGGAAAGTATGAAAGAGTATGTAATGGAGATGAATGAAAGAACAATAGAAACAATCACAAGAGAGATAAATAAATCAAACCAAGATGTTAAAAAAGAATGTAAGGATATGAAAGGGGAGCTGAGTGGTAGGATGGAGGAAATCAGACAGATAAGTCAGAACTCAGCAAAAGAGAGTAAGGAAAATTTAAATAGGACAGTCGAACTAATAAAGGGGGTAAAAGAGTTAAGTCAAGGAATAAAAGAGGAAACAACTAATAAATTTAAAAACAACTAATAAATTTAAAGAAATAAATAAATTAAATCAAGATATTATAAAAGAAAATAAGGGAATAAAAGGGGAGTTAAAAAATAAGGTAGAGGAAATAAAGCAAATAAATCAAGAATTGGCAAAAGAAAGTAAAAAGAATATAGATAGAGCAGTTGAGTTGATAAGTGGGGTAGAAAAGTTAAGTCAGGACATAAGAAAGGATAATCAGGAAATTGCAAAGGAAAACAGGAAAAATTTAAGCAGGGCTGTCGAGGAGTGGGGGGCCAGGGCCACGGCAGAACCGCAACCCGCGACTTACGCGAGCGTGGTCGGTGGCGGTGGGGAAACCCAAACCACGCCACCGGAACCGAGGCGCGTGACCCTCCACTCCCTGATAGTGACTGACAGGGAAAATTTCATGACGGGATCAGAGATAGTGGCGGAGGTAGGAAAAGTGATAGAGGCAAAGAAAGAAGGAATAAAAATAGATAGAATTAGAAAAGGGAAAGATAGGAAAGTCGTTATAATTTTAGCAATAAGAAGGATAGGGATAAGGTTAAAGAAAGAATAGAAAAAAGTGGAGAAAAATTAGAAGTACAAAATATAGAGAACAAGGATCCGCAGGTCGTGTTGTATGGGGTGCTTAAGTCTAACACCAATGACGACATAATAGATGCAATTAAAAGTCAAAATAAGCACCTCATACAACGGGCCCTGGACAGGAAGGAGGATAGGATGGAAGTAAAATATAGGAAGCGAGGAAAGGATGAAGGCACTGAGCACGTGGTGCTGACTGTGTCTCCGGGGCTGTGGCTGTGCTTCACCAAGGCGGGCTATCTATATTTAGATATGCAGCGTGTTCGAGTCGCCGACCAGTCCCCCCTAATACAGTGTTCACGCTGCTTAGGGTACGGACATGGGAGGCGATTCTGCACCACCGCCGAGGAGAGGTGCAGCCATTGCTCTGGGACACACCACCAGTCTCAGTGTGAGGGATTGAAGGCCGGGAGCAAGGCCTGTTGCATAAATTGCAAAAAGGACGAGCTACATAACAATGACCATAACGCTTTCAGCGCGAGGTGCCCGGTCCGACAAAAGTGGGACGCTATGGCGCGTGCAACAGTCGCGTATGGTCCGGAGGACCAATAGTGTCAGCACCGCCCATAACAATTAGATGTAATTTAAATTTAGATTTTAAAACACTAATTAGATACTATATAAGTGGGCGGTGCGACACTGTTGGGGTGAAGCTGGGGATACATATGATTATGGTGACATAAGGTAGCATATGTACCCATAGCAACCAAAATCTGGTACCATTAGCGTATGCGCGCGCCATGGAGTCCCACAAGGTATGCAAAGGATCCATATTAATATGAATCCCGAGCATACTAACTGTCGGGACGGACACTTCGACCTGGGCGCAGAGGGGTTGAAAAAGTTATAGTAAGGAAATGGTAAAGTTGTAGAAGCAAGTAAGATGCAATAAAGATGGAAAAAATTAAAAGAAATAGTTAATGTTAAGTTAAAAATTGAGAAAAGGAAGTGTGAATAGTAATAAAGATAGTAAATAATTGTAACTGTAAATGTAAAAATGAAAAGGAAATGTTAAAAAATGATAAATGATGGAAATGTAATAAAGATAGTAAATAATTTTAAGAAATAATTAATGTAAAGTTTGAAATGGTAAAGTTGTAGAAGCAAGTAAGAATGCAATAAAGATGGAAAAAATTAAAAGAAATAATTAATGTTAAGTTAAAAATTGAGAAAAGGAAGTGTGAATAGTAATAAAGATAGTAAATAATTGTAACTGTAAATGTAAAAAATGGAAAGGAAATGTTAAAAAATGATAAATGATGGAAATGTAATAAAGATAGTAAATAATTTTAAGAAATAATTAATGTAAAGTTTTGTCTGAAATTTAATAATAGGAATAATGTAAGGAAAGGGATGTAAGAATAAGATGTAGTAGAGATAGAAGGAGAAGGAAATGTATAAATAACAAAGAAATGTAAACTAATAAGGATAGTAAAAATTGTAAGGAATAATTAATGCGAAGTTTGTTTTTAAAATAGGAAAAAGGAATGTTATAAAATAGATAAATGAAGGAAATTAAATAATAGGAATTAAATGTAAGAAAAGGAATGTAAGAATAAGATGTAGAAGGAGAAGGAAATGTATAAATAATAAGAAATTGCAATGTAATAAATGAAAAAAGCAAAAAATTGGCCCTGCTTATGGTAGGGGGAACAATTTCAAAAAAAAAAAAAAAAAAAAAAAAAAAAAAAAAAAAAAAAAAAAAAAACCTAACCTAACCTAACCTAACCTAATCTCCTTTGACCTAATCCTCTTTCACCGAATCCCTTTCAACCTAATCCCCGTTGACCTAATTCCTTTTTCACCGGATCCCCTTTGACCTAAACCCCCCCCCCCCCCATAATCCCCTTTAACATAATCCCCCCTTGACCGAAGCCCCCCCACATAATCCCTTTGTCCTAATCCACTTTAACCTAACCTATTCCAGTTCCGCTTCGACCGCGGTCGAAACAGCACGCGCCCCGCGAGCACCTAGTGAGCTCCGAACCGCACAAAGTTAATTAAAATCAGTGATAGCGGCCAAAATAGGAGTATAAACAAGTGCGATATATCAAAAGACGCGTAAAAGTGTGAACAGTGCAATAGTGAAAACCGCGAAAAAATCGGACCCATAGGAAGTGAGAAAAATCAAAAAAAAAAAAAAAAAAAAAAAAAAAAAAAAAAAAAAAAAAACCGTTTTCTAGCGGTTTTTCACCTTTACAAGCGTGCGGCGCGTGATTTAAAGCGACGACCCCCCTTTTTTCTTGTGGGCTTTTAGGGCCAAAGACCTCGGCCTGCTGCCTGCGGAAAACCAGATTTTTCCAGTGGAAAATCGCGAAGCAGCAGGCCAAAATCTAAAAAAAAAAAAAAAACCGCTCGGTGGAGTGCGCGCGGGGAGTGACGGGGGGGAAACTAAATAGCGATATTTCGAAGCGGAACAACTGGGGCATTACAAAACTTTTTTCCAAATTAAAATCGGACAAATAGCAAGGGAGATATAGTGAGGGAAAAAATTGAAAAAATTTCGGAGTGACATAACTCGGGAACCGAATCGGCGACCCTGTGTTTTTAAAATTGTTTATCGTGTGTGACACCCGGGAGCTGCCAGACACCAAGTTTCACGGCGATCCGGTCAGCGGTTTAGGAGTAATCTGGAGAAAACTAAAAAATCCAGACCGAGTCCTAGGCGGTCTGGATTTGCAGGAGAGCACGGGACCAAGACCACGGGTTGGCGCTGGCAGCCGGGAGAATATAAACTCAAGTTAAGTGACCATTAAAGACATCCAAAGTTTTAAATTCTAGACATAAGTTTTTAAAAAGGCTTAAAAAATTAGTTGTAAAATTTTGACAGAAGGAAGAAAAAGTGTAAATTAAAGTAGATAAAGTAAAGATTAAGATAGAGAAAGCCCCATAATTTTAAGTAATATAGTTTAGCCGTAAGATAGATTTTAAGAATAGGAGAGAAAACTCCGCAAAAAACCAGCTTATAGGGCGTACACGCCCCCAAATTTTAGAAATCACCAAATATCAGCCCAAATAGTTAAGATTTCCAAATTTCTAAACTGCACTTTTATAGTTTCAACCAAAGGTGACCTACACCAAGAATTTCTTTACATTCTGTTGAGTAATTTGGGAGATAATTACAAATTTAGATCATAAAAAGTGACGTCATAAAGTGGGAGGAGTTTGAGAATTCAGGGCTGCAAATGACGTTTTTCGTCGGTCATTGAATTAATTTGTTTTCTTGTGTATGTATGTCCAACCAAATCTAGGAAATTAAAATACTATAATATAAACATATAAACAGTTATATATAAGCATAAATACATAAACTAAACATATAAAACACAAAATAGTATAAAACAAAATATTAAATAAACACTAAAAGTACTTTAAAAATCTTAAAAAATTAGAGGTATATAGTAGTAGTAAGGTAGAAGTTGCTATATACAAATACAGGCATATATATACATATAAAATAGTACAAAAATAAGGTAAATTAAAATATAAAAAATTAAAAAATTAGATAAAATAGACATATAATACCACATAAACGGATAGTATATAAATAGACATTATCACATAGTAGTATATCACAAATTAGGCAAAACTTTTAAGATAAATTAAAAATTAGAAATTACAATATTTTATATATACATATATAAACAATAATATAAGTAAATACACATACATACATAAACACACCAATAAATAACACACTGTATACTAACTAAATTCTAAATTCCAAATAACAAAACAATATAAAAACTGTATAATAACTAATAAATCAGAAATAAAAACTCAAGCATAACCCTAGCCGTATAGACAAAGTATAAAATAAACATAAAAACTTCAAGAAATCTAAATTTTAAAATATTTAAGTTAACAGATTTAACGAAAGTTTATCTAACAGATAAACCGGGCATAATAATAAAGGGGGCAACCCTAATAAGGATTACCATCGTCAAGTCTGCTCGCCCCGCCCCCAAACGCTGTGCTGTACTTTGTGGGCGGTCCCATAGGCTGAGAGTTGGCCGTAAAATATTAGTAATATTAAAATTGATAAAAATTTTCTAAAATAATAAATCTAAAACATACCTTAAAAAACTAAATAAATATATCACATTAATAACATAATAAAATAACAGTTAAACATATTAGGAAAAAGTTAAAATAGTACAAATTGGCTAAAATTTTAAGTAAATAAAAATTGGATATCAAGTAAACATATAATAAAAAAGTAATGAAAAACCCTAGGCCACACATAAATATAAACATCTCAGATTAGCTCAATATAATTACATAAAAAACCCTACATAAACTACTCGCGGATAATACCGCAACCCCTGGACTACAATCCTTCGGAACGTTCGAGAACGTCTATAGGTGCGAGAGGCAAGGAAGGAGTCAACGCCCACACCGCCTGGCCTGCTCGCTCTCGTGGTGCATAGAAACAGCAAGCTCCGCCCCGCCCCGGCGCCCTGCTGCGTGACGTGTGTAGTCCAATAGGCCGAGAGTTGCTGAAAATTAAAATTAATATTAAAATAGTTAAAAATATCCTAAAATAATATATCTAATACTTATCTTAAAAATCAAATAAATAGTTCATATTAATAATACAATAAAACAATAGTTAAAAATATTAGAAAAACATCAAATAGTATAAATTGGTACTAACATTGTGTAAATAAAAATCGCAAAATAATCAAAATTATAATAAAATAGTAAACTAAAACTCTAGGCAATACATAAATATAAAAATTCAAGTTAACCAAACATAAACGTACAATAAACTTTATATAAACTACTCGTGCAAAATACCGCAACCCTCGGACTATATCCTCGGAACATTCGAGAACACCTATAAGAGCGAGCGGCACGGACAGAGTCAACGCCTACATCGCCTGACCCGCTCGCTCTCGTGGGGCTTAGAAACAGTAAGCCCCGCCCCTGGCGCCATACCGAGCGACACGGGCGGTCTGAGGCTGAGAGCCCGAGGCGGACAAACTTCATAGAAAAACAATCTGAAAAAGAAAGTATTGAAATAAACAGCTAAGATAGTTAAATTGCATACCTATAAAATAAACATTCATACTATAACTAAATAAACATATAAAATAAGTAAAATAGTATATATAATACACATTATATGAAATTAAAAACCTTAATATATTTAAAAAATTAAAAAACTAAGCAATTAAAAATAGAAACTAAACCTTTACATAACATACATACATACAAAACATCATATAAATAAGAATAGAAACTAAATATAAAATACGGAATCTTAAAATAAAAGTGTTAAAAATAATCGCGCGATCCCGGACTACTAGGCCCCGCCCCCCTGAAATACGGCAAAGTGCGAACCTCGGTAGGGGCGGAGCTGACCTAGATAACGTTCAATGTGGGCGGCCCATGGCCCGAGAGCCTGAGGTGACTAACTACTCTTAAAAAATTTTCTAGCCAAGAAATTATTATTAAAATAAATATTAAAATAGTAATTAATATATCAAAAAAGAAGACATTTAATTGGATGCTAGACAAAGTTAAATAATATATAAAACAGTTAAAAATAGTATATATAACACAAACTATATAAAAAATAAAACCCTAAACCTTATTTAAATAAGCCCCCAGATATATATATATATATATATATATATATATATATATATATATATATATATATATATATATATATATATATATATATATATATATATATATACAAAATATAAAGTAAATAAAAACTAAATATAAATACGGAAATCAAAAAATTAAGAATTAAAATAACTTGGGATCCCGGACTACAATCTGCAGTGCAGCCCCGCCCCCGAGACACGGCAAAGCGTAAACCTCGGTGTGGGCGGAGTTGACCTAAATAGCGTTTCTGTTGCTATTATAAATCAACAGGCATTCATTTTAGCTTATAAACTACGTAATTATTAATAAATAGACTTAAAAACACTAAAATAGTACAAATATTGTAAAATATAAAAATTAAACTGAATCATAGGCTAATCGTAGGAACGTTGACCGACGAAAGACGTCAAAAAATTGCAAAAAATAGCTAAAAATTAGATAAAAGACCAGCTGTGTCATTTTTGGCACAGCTGCTAGGTTAGTGCGTAGGATAATAGTACCTTGGCTGTGAAAAACGAGTTGTGAGACAGTGGACTGTGATAGACTATTAAGTCATACATACTAGCCAAGATATTAATTTTCTAGACCAGTTGCGTCATTTTTGGCGCAGCTGTTAGTTTTTAAGACAACTTAGGATACTTGACTCGGATCTAGGACCAACTGCATCATTTTTGGTGCAGTTGTTAGGCTAAGGACACGCAACCGGACTAGTGGCTCTTATTGGAGTCACTAAGTGTAGGATAAATAGTTGTGGACAAATAAAGCTCCGGTTATATCGATAGTAAGTATCTATATCCAGCAGGAAATAAAGAGAACAAATACCGACAGGAACGGGGTTTGCTATTAAATTATATCAGGCGCAATATTTCTCAACCTAGGACAAAATTACATATATAGCTAATGAATATTGGAGCCCTATATCATAATAAATAAATATACAGCGAAGTAACCGGCCTAAACGGTAACACGCCAATTATAAAAGACCCAACTATTTTAGATATACAAATACAATTTTTACGACTTTATTAATTATAATTATATTTAATATTAAATATTCAATTTACAAATTTACACTTGACGCGTTCCCCCAATAATCTTAAGATCAACTTTACAGTATACACACTCTACATATTATAAATATACATTATACTTACTTGCTTTGCATATACACAACTCGAACATATAAATTAAAATTAAAATGGCTATGGCCCACACCCCACACAACAAAAACCCCATGAACACAAACCGAATATCTATGGAGGGACCGGGGTCCGCAGGCAGTAGGAGTAGTGGAGATAGTAGCTGGCGCAACAGCCAGATAGGTATAGATACCCCCCAAAACCCTGACAGCTCCCTCGACGCCCTTCTGGCCGAATCCTCTCGTATGATCAGGAACAGTATAGGTATGCTGAACCAGACAAGGAACATGAGAGGAGACTTAAAGTCTGGCTTAGCAAACAACCTCATGAACATCTCAGACCAGATAGGGAAAGCCGCCTTATTGAGTAAAAAAGGGACAAAAATTGAATACGAAAGAGAAATTAGGGAAACTAGGGAAGTGGAAGTGCAGTGTGGATGGGATAAAAATGACAAGAATTATGAGCAAAACCAGAAATATTTGAAAGAACATGAGATTAAAGAAATACTTCTCGAGGTATTTAGGAGAGTGCAAGAATTGATGTATAAAAAGGAAGAAAGTATGAAAGAATATGTAATGGAAGCGAATGAAAAAACAATAGAAATAGTAACAAAAGGAATTAATGATATAAACCAGGATGTTAGGAAAGAATGTGAGGATATGAAAAGGGAGTTGAATGGTAGGATGGAGGAAATCAGACAGATAAGTCAGAAATCGGTGATAGAGAGTAAGGAAAATTTAAACAAGACAGTTGAAATAATAAAGGGGGCAAAAGAGCTAAGTCAGGGAATAAAAGAGGAAATAAGTAATAAACTTAAAGAAATATATAAGCTAAACCAAGAAATTATAAAGGAAAGTAAGGGAATAAAAGGGGAAATAAACAATAAAGTAGAAAAAATAAAACAAATAAATCAAGATTTGGCAAAAGAAAGCAAAGAGAATTTAAAAAAGGCAGTTGAGATAATAAATGGGGTAGAAAAGCTAAATCAGGATATAAGAAAGGAAACTAGTAACAAACTAAAGGAAATAAATAAGATAAATCAGGAGGTTATAAGCGAATGTAAGGGAATTAGAAAGGATAATCAGGAAATTGCAAAGGAAAACAGGAAAAATTTAAGCAGGGCTGTCGAGGAGTGGGGGGCCAGGGCCACGGCAGAACCGCAACCCGCGACTTACGCGAGCGTGGTCGGTGGCGGTGGGGAAACCCAAACCACGCCACCGGAACCGAGGCGCGTGACCCTCCACTCCCTGATAATGACTGACAGGGAAAATTTCATGACGGGATCAGAGATAGTGGCGGAGGTAGGAAAAGTGATAGAGGCAAAGAAAGAAGGAATAAAAATAGATAGAATTAGAAAAGGGAAAGATAGGAAAGTCGTTATAGGATTTAGCAATAGGAAGGATAGGGATAAGGTTAAAGAAAGAATAGAAAAAAGTGGAGAAAAATTAGAAGTACAAAGTATAGAGAATAAGGATCCGCAGGTCGTGTTGTATGGGGTGCTTAAGTCTAACACCAATGACGACATAATAGATGCAATTAAAAGTCAAAACAAGCACCTCATACAGCGGGCCCTGGACAGGAAGGAGGATAGGATGGAAGTAAAATATAGGAAGCGAGGAAAGGATGAAGACACTGAGCACGTGGTGCTGACTGTGTCTCCGGGGCTGTGGCTGTGCTTCACCAAGGCGGGCTATCTATATTTAGATATGCAGCGTGTTCGAGTCGCCGACCAGTCCCCCCTAATACAGTGTTCACGCTGCTTAGGGTACGGACATGGGAGGCGATTCTGCACCACCGCCGAGGAGAGGTGCAGCCATTGCTCCGGGACACACCACCAGTCTCAGTGCGAGGAGCTGAGGGCTGGGACTAGAGCCTGCTGCATAAATTGCAAAAAGGAGGAGTTACACGAAAAAGAGCATAACGCTTTCAGCGCGAGGTGCCCGGTCCGACAAAAGTGGGACGCTATGGCGCGCGCAACAGTCGCGTATGGTCCGGAGGACCAATAGTGTCAGCACCGCCCATAACAATTAGATGTCATTTAAACTTAGATTTTAAAAAACACTAATTAAATAACATATAAGTGGGCGGTGCGACACTGTTGGGGTGAAGCTGGGGATACATATGATTATGGTGACATAAGGTAGCATATGTACCCATAGCAACCAAAATCTGGTACCATTAGCGTATGCGCGCGCCATGGAGTCCCACAAGGTATGCAAAGGATCCATATTAATATGAATCCCGAGCATACTAATTGTCGGGACGGACACTTCGACCTGGGCGCAGGGGGGCTAAAAAAGTGCAAGTGTGGAGTTGTAGAAGTAAGTAAGAAATGTAATAAGAATAGAAAAAATTAAAAGAATTAATTAATGTGAAGTAAAAAATTGAAAAAAGGAAGTGTTATAGAATAAATTAAGGAGATATAAAAATAGGAAATAAAATAAAAATGATGTATGAACAAGAGGTGGAAGGAGAAGTAAATGTATAAACATAAATAACTGTAAATGTAAAAAATGAAAAGGAAATGTTATAGAATGTATAAATGACGGAAATGTAATAATAGAAAATAAAATAAAAGTGATGTACGAACAAGATGTAGAAGGAGAAGGAAATGTATAAACATAACTAACTGTAAATGTAAAAAATGAAAAGGAAATATTATAAAATGATAAATGATGGAAATGTAATAAAGATAGTAAATAATTGTAAGAAATAATTAATGTGAAGTTTTGTTTGTTAAAAAATAGAGAAAAGGTAATGTTATAGAATATATAAATGAAGGAAATTTAATAATAGGAAATAAATGTAAGAAAAGGGATGTAAGAATAAGATGTAGTAGAGATAGAAGGAGAAGGAAATGTATAAATAATAAAAGAAATGTAAACTAATAAGGATAGTAAAAATTGTAAGGAATAATTATTGTGAAGTTTGCTTTTAAAAATAGGAAAAAGGAATGTTATAGAATAGATAAAGGAAGGAAATTAAATAATAGGAAATAAATGTAAGAAAAAGGAAGGAAATGTATAAATAATAAGTAAATGTAATAAATGATAAAAGCAAAAAATTGGCCCTGCTTATGGTAGGGGGAACTAGAAAAAAAAAAAAAAAAAACCTAACCTATTCCCCCCCCCCCGACTCGCATAGCTGTTCAGGGTT
>JAYRCH010000850.1:0-83424 GCA_037179445.1 Phengaris alcon alcon
ATCGGGTACGCACCTAGTACAATTGAATGGTGGTTATAAAAATCAATTATCTTTAACTCGGTGGCCTATTTCACATAGGTCCGTCTTTTGTCGAAATCGCTGCCTAACCTAACCCGTTGGAGATAAATAACAAAACAATGTATGGTGGGATTGTTTCTCTTTATAAGTCTACAAAAAAGTCCGCGATGGCACAGTTATCTTTTAAGGATAAGTTACTAGACCCATTCTAAGTTTAAAAAAGTGATCAGAAATAATGTGGTATTTTTAGAAGCTATTTAGACGGATACAATTTAATTATGCTTATCTAAGATATAATCCCTCTTACTAATAAAACTATTTACACAACGGATAACTTAAACAACGTTGCTGTCTTTGTCTGATGCGTTGGAAATGTCACACGATAGAAAAAGATAGCAGCGTTGTTTAAGTTATCCGTTGTGTCAATATTTTTAATAGTAAGGGGGTATATCTAGAAGATATCTTAAAATGAAAAAGTACGTGTGAAAATTTAGTATAAAGTATATATTTTTATTCTGGGCTATTACTATATTGCAGGTATATATGCTAAAGCAATTCTTTGCGACGAACACTCTGCCACGCGGGCGAAGCTGCAGGCAAAAGCTAGTAGTTTTATATAAGTGAGTGCTGTATTCGCCAACAAACGGCCGTGTGTTAAACTTTTGCGAAATAAATGATTTTAAAAAAATTGTGTAGCTGTATGTTGGTGTAGGTAGTAGGTATATTAATATGTAGTGCGTATTTATTAGTGTAGATACTGTAGGTTACCAAAGCTCGGGTACCCAAGTACTAAATATATAAGGATATAAGGAGTGTCACTTTTAAGTTCTAACGCAACACTTTACCCGAAACATCAATTCAAACATTGACTATGCGTCATTATACATTACATAACAATAATAATAATACAGGTATTCTGGGTTCATATATAACTCATCTCTGCGGTATAATATTCAGTAGAGCGTACACCGTCGCGATAATCTAGATATTATCGTGAGAAAACAAAAGGTGAGTGTTTTATTTAAAAACCAGCCAAATGCGAGTCGGATTCGCTCACGAAGGGTACCGTAAAAACTCATACTCACACTGAACATACCATACCGGGAATTAACACATTTTTTGGCACAATCAAAATTTGTTTCAATTATTTTTAGGAGTCATAAAGATTATCACAGCATTTTTGGTGACAGTTATAGCCCTCACAGCTGCAGAATACACCGATATTCCTAGTGACCCATCCTTCTACGAAGACCTGATTAACAACGAAGCAGCCGTCAAAAATCTGTTGGATTGTTTGCTGGAAATGAGTCCGTGTGATGAATTCGGAACCCACGTCAGAGGTAAATATTATGTAACTTATAATCTAAGTACTATCATTATTAATACTCTACTGACAATAGGTATTATGCAGTCAAGATTATATCTAGATATGCTTAGATTATATAGTAATAATATTCTATCACGCCACGCTAATATGGTCCCTTGGTAAGTTGTTAAGGAACTTATGTTACAGGAACCATACAACGGAGAGTAAGCAATTGTTTGCCAAGTTTCATTGCTTCAAGTAATACTTATACTTACTTGCAGGCCACGTGTTTGAATCGATAAATAACAGTTGTAAGGAGTGTGGCCCCACGCTGAAGCACTTCACACGAATTATATGAACACGAGATGTTAAAAAAAGATAAATTCAACGACTACTTCGAAAAGCTGAGGGCCAAATACGATCCAGAAGGCGTTTACTTGCCAAAACTGGAGAAGAGTGTTGCTGGATACTAAAAGCGAATATAAAAATAAGGATAAAAAATAACATTATTTACAAGAAGGAAACTACATTTTTACACTTCAGAATTTTAATGTAAAAAATTTAACATTGAATGGTTGTTGATAAGTTATATTATTATTCGCAAATACATTTTATTTTACGACTGAATCATTTCATTTCGATGGGGGTTTTCCCGGAATAACTGAGCTTGTACTCTGCCTAGTACTAATTTATTAATAGTGATTAGAGTACAAGCTTCAGCAAGTTAGGGAAGTGAGACAAATGAATTAGGGTGATACAATAATACTTACTTATTGTAATATGGAGGTTTTCGTTACACCTTCTGTCTCACCACCTATCACTAATTATACCTTTTTAGTTAAAAAATATTAATAAAAATGTCATTTGGAAACCAAACAGAACTTGTAACATTTTTAAAAATTCAAATATTACCTAACCAAGAGCATGTCAGGACATGTCTAAGGATGGTTCCGTAACTATCAACGCGCAATAGGTTGTCTTTGAATTACTTCAAAGTTATTGTCCGATTTCACTCAAAATAATTTACCTAGACAGTTTTTAGCATGATTTATGAGAATGGGAACTTACAAGTCTTTATCTCTGTTATTGGATGTTGTTGAATGAGATGTGACAGGCGCTAAGAGTGTAAACGTCGGCTCTGCGTAAATTTATATTTAAAAATAGTAAAACTTGCTTTACTGTTTAAAAAGTGAATAAAGTGACTAAAAATCAATCAAAGTGTATGTGGGAGTGTAGTCTAAATCAAAAAGAAACTGTGAGTAAAGTAAATTACAAAAATAAGATACGACTAATTTTGTCTAAAAACCAATACAAAATATTATAAAACTCTTATTTTGACATACATAGCTTCAAGAAAAACTTTCACCAATATTATTTACAAGTGATATATTCAAAAGTGTGATCAGAACCGAAATTCAATAATAGCTCTCCAAATAACTCTTTTTAAGTGGGTACTCTAAAAATAATTTAAAATATTTTAACTGACGCTCTCGAAGCAACACTTCTCATGATAAACGCCATCTATGAATATTAGTCAGAACTGAAATGCAAACTAGTATGATGAAAAAATTCTCAGAAGTCACAATCCGCAAACCTCGCAAATCAATATCACTTGACAAATTATTGATAGAGGGCAGCTCTGACGCTGAGAGTTCTGGCCTATTTGACAACACTATACGCAGCGTACCATGTACATTAATGGATGATAGCACCTTTTCGGATTCTGTCAAAGGAAAAAATTAGAAAGTTACTAAAGAATTGGAAAGTGCGTTCCTTGAAATAGAAAAATTGAATCTTGAAAACTGTTGCATATTGACAAAAGTAAGTGTCAATGTCATTTTTGACATTGACAGATGTCATGAAGTAAAGCCTTTTTAGTTAGTTTAGTTTATTTCAGTTGGCCAAAAGGCTATAAATAGTGTAGACGTATATTATTGTGTTAGGCATATACCTCATATGTAATACGTAATCAGTGTTAAGCACCAATAAAGGAGAATATAAGAATTGTTTATGTATTATTATCATCACCACTCAGACACAAGAAGGACATACAAATCAAGAGGTCGTAGCCCGCTACATGGTGTCAGGTGTGAAAAAAAAATTTGTAAAGAAAACGAAAATTATGAACGCAAAAGAGGGTACATCGAAAACTCCGGAAGCTTCGAGACAATCTGAGTGTGGGAACTTACAATGGCAGGAAACGTAGTGCAGAAGCTTGAGATCTCTACAGAAATTATCAACAATAATGCTGAAAATTTCAAGAAATGGACGCAGTCCTTCGAGATATTCCTACTGGCTACGGGCATGGAGAAAACGGAAGACAAAAGAAAAATTGCAATCATGCTGCATTCCATGGAAGATAAGGGCCTAAATATCTACAATTCCTTCAATTTGGACCTAAGCACTGCTACATTCCAAGAAGTCAAGGCAAAATTCGTCGAGTATTTTGAACCCAAAAATAATTTGACCGTGGCGCGGCACAAATTCTTTACGTTGAAAAAACGTGTGAACGAATCCTTGGAAAATTTTCTAATGGAATTAGAAAACGCAAGCCATGCCTGTGAGTTTGGTTCGCTACGCGATTCCCTTGTAAAGGACATTTTCATTGCTAATATGGCCACAAACTTCTCGCAGTTTCGTCAAAAGCTCCTACAAGAGCAAGATTTATCCCTAGAAAGAGCCAAACTCCTCTGTAGAATACTCACGATGGCGCAAAAAAGTGAAGAGTCAATCAATGCAGCAGATGGAAAAGAAGAAGCCACAGTATACAAGCTACACAAAAATCGTCGGGCCAGTTTCCCCCCATACCAGAAGAGAAAAAACTCAAGATCCCCATCACGCCAAGGTCACCCAAGGTCAGCTACACCTGGATCCAGAACATCGTCGTGTGTAAAGTGCAACACATCGCATGGTCGCCGCAACTGTCCAGCATGGAAATACAGATGCAGGTCATGTTTTAAATATAGACATTTTACTCATCTATGTTTTAAGAAAAATAGTGTCAGGACTATTGGTTCTGGGGTAGGTAGCATAAATCTCGATGATGAATCAAGCCCCAAAGGTGCTGAGGCAGAGAGGTTTACAATATATTAATTGTTCAACATTAAAAATATAAAGTCACAAAATGCTAGTACAAATTTGATTAACACAGACAATTCCTGGCATTATTCTCTTAAAATAAACAACAAAAATGTAGATTGCCTAATTGACACTGGAGCAGACATAAATGTGATGTCTTATCAAGTCTTTCAAGAATTTAATTTTAAATTTGACAAACAGAGTAAAGAAATGTGTAAAAAATATAATATCTTTGCCTACAGTGGGCACAGAATTCCGATAATTTTAGTGTCAAACATTTGTTGTTTAGTTGAAAACAAAACAAAACCAGAAAACATTACTTTTGTTGTAACTAAATTAATTTGTCCAACTGTGATTGGTTTACCCACTTGTATAACGCTAAATTTAATAACAAAATATTTCATATAAAGAATGAAAATGTCAAAAATGTTGAGCAAAATGTGTATAATATGTATCAAAAATCTTGTGACAAAATTGTGACCAGATATAATGATGTGTTTCAGGGTCTGGGCTATCTCCCATGCGAACACAGCATTGTGCTAAATAAGGATGCTATTCCGTGCATTGACCCCCCTAGAAAGGTACCCTTCGCGATAGTTGAACCGTTAAGGAAAGAGCTTCAACTCATGGAAAACATGGGAGTCATACGGAAGGTGAACAAACCTACTCTCTGGGTGAGTAGTTTAGTTATAGCCATGAAAAAGAATGGTGGATTGAGAATTTGCTTAGATCCTAGAAATTTAAATAAAAATTTATTGAGATGTCATTATCCAATTAAAAATATAGATGAAGTCAGGTCTAAATTGTCCAAAGCCTCTAATTTTTCACATTTAGATGCGTTTCCTGGGTTTTATAATATAAAATTAACTAAAGAAAGTAGTGGTCTTTGTACTTTTCAAACTCCCTTTGGCAGATGCAAATTTTTAAGATTACCATTTGGAATAAACACGGCTACAGAAATTTTCTATAAAACCATGATAGATCTTTTCGGAGACATTGAAGTTATAATAATTTGGTTTGATGACATTTTAATATACGGTGAAACAATTGAAATACACAATAAAAGGTTAGAAATGTTTTTGGAAAGGGCTAGGCAAGTTAATTTAAAATTAAATAAAGCCAAGTGCAAGTTTTTTCTAGAAGAAATAGCATATTTGGGCTATATTTTTAGTAAAGAAGGTGTAAAAATTGATCCAGAGAAAGTTAAAGCCATAAAAGATATGCCCATACCTAAAAATATTAAAGATTTGCAGAGATTTCTAGGCATGATTAATTTTTTAGCACTGTTTATAGAAAATCTAGCAGAGAAAACTAATACCTTAAGAAATTTGTTAAAAAAAGATATATTATGGTTATGGGATGAAAATTGTCAAAAGTGCTTTGATTTGTTAAAAGAAGTCGTATCTAAAGCACCTGTGTTAACTAATTATAATTGCAACTTACCTGTGATTTTGTCGGTAGATTCATCAAAGAATTCACTGGGAGCGGTTTTGATGCAAAACAAACGACCCATTGCATATAGTTCAAGAACACCCTCTCAACAAAACTACGCTCAGATTGAAAAGGAATTGTTTGCCATACAGTTTGGATGTAATAAATTTCACCAATATATTTATGGCAGTAAAATAACTGTTCATACTGATCACAAACCTTTAATTTACCTTTTTAAAAAACCTCTTCATGAAGTACCTGCTAGACTACAAAGAATGATGTTAACGTTGCAGGGTTACGACCTAGAAGTGGTTTATGTACCTGGTAAATATATGTATATAGAAGATACTTTGTCAAGAGCCTCACTTAGTGATACATATATACCTAAATATGAACAAGACTAACAGTATTATGTTAATTCAATCTTTTCTAATCTCTCAGTGAGTAAGCCATATTTAAAATATATATTATTAGAAAGTAAAAATGATGAATCTTTAAATCTGCTCAAGACTTATATTCAGAATGGTTGGCCAAGAAGCAAAGACAAAGTAAGCTGTCTTGTGAAACCATATTGGAACATTCAAAATGAAATACATATAATGAACGACTTAATATTAAAAGGCTTATTGTTCCAAAATCCTTGCAAATACAGATTTTAGATAAAATACACTGTGGGCATTTAGGTATTAATAAGACACTCAACATCGCTAGAGAAACAGTTTATTGGCCAAATATAAACGCGGATATTAAAAACCTAATTGATCAATGTTCGGCGTGTGCAAAATTCATGGCAAACACACCCAAGAAACCGTTAAAATGCCATGAGATATCTTATCTTCCGTAGGAGAAGGTAGGTATAGATTTATTATATTTTGATGGAGAAAATTTCCTTGTCTGCATGGATTATTATTCCAAATACATAGAGCTAGCTTCTTTGCATAAGAATTACACTGTCGATAACGTTGTTAAAAACCTCAAATCCTTCTTTGCTCGACATGGAGTCCCGAACGCATTAGTGTCTGACAATGGTCCACCATTTAGCTCTTGCAAATTCAAGTCTTTTATTGTTGATTGGAATGTAGAACACATTACTACCAGTCCTTATTGGTCCAGGTCTAATGGCCAGGCTGAAAGTGGAGTTAAAATTGTCAGAAACATATTAAGAAAATGCAAGGAAGATGGCTCGGATATACATTTGGCGTTACTACACTACCGCAACGCTGCTAAGGGAGATTTTCCCAGTCCGGCCGCATTATTAATGTCTAGAAACTTGCGAGTAAATTTACCAATTCTAAACAGAAAACTCATACCAGAAGTTGTCAAATTTTCGACGTTTGAAAGATGTCATAACAAAAGCAGAGACAGAATGTCTTTTTATTTTGACAGGAATGCGAAGTATATGTCCTATTTGTTTCAGCCTGGAGATAACATTTATTTCAAAAAGAATCCTAAATCTTTTTGGTCTCCGGGAATAATTAAAGAGAAATTAGGTTGTGGTAGATCATATTATGTAGTGGATCCAAATGGTGTTGTGTATAGGAGGAATAGGGGACACATTAGACCTAGAAAAAAGAATTTAAAAAATACAAATCCTCCACCTTCTTTTTATGGCAACGGCAGCACTGACGATATGTCTCCCATAAACAGTATAGATCCCATGAGTTCGGCAGAGCTCGGAGACGGTCATGTTCAAAATTGCATTATCGATGATAACTGAGTTCCTATGGAAAGTCTAGAAAATACCGGTTACGTAACCAGGTCTGGTAGAAGTGTGAGACGTCCTAAATTGTACATACATGAGAAATTTGAGTAGATAAGTAATGTACTGTTATTAGTTATGTAAGTTACTTAATACTAATATTAGTTTGCTTTTTTCTCGAAAAGGGAGATGTTGCATATTGACAAAAGTAAGTGTCAATGTCATTTTTGACATTGACAGATGTCATGAAGTAAAGCCTTTTTAGTTTGTTTATTTCAGTTGGCCAAAAGGCTATAAATAGTGTAGACGTAGGTATATTGCTATGTTAGGCATATACCTCATATTAAAATATGTAATACGTAATCAGTGTTAAGCACCAATAAAGGAGAATATAATAATTGTTGCTGTATTATTATCATCACCACTCAGACACATATCAGGACTTACAATCAAGAGGTCGAAGCCCGCTACACTATCCTCTCGGTAAACACCGTGATGAGGTAGGATGTAATTCGGTTTGCTCAATATGCCAGGGACATCCTTTGATGCCACTGGGGTCATGTGACCGAGTGCCTCATATTCCCGAATAAATTCCAAATATAATTTTTTATAGTTAGGTAAACGATCTAACTTTCTTTCGAGACATAAAAACGATTTTTGGCCATAGTGTATGAATCACCTAACAACTCGGATGACTCCTTTAAAGGAATACGAACAGAGAATCTACCATGTTCATCACGTTTTGTAGTCTCTGTAAATAACCTTTCACAATACCGATCATCTTTCGACATGATATTTGGTAAGTCAGGCAACTCTTCTAACTCCCAGAATTTTGACGTGATAACGTCTTATAAATCGATGGAGCCGGCTGCACGCACGAAAAAACATGACTCATGCGTTACCTGTTACCCGTTATCGTTACCAAGTACCGTTACCAAGTACCCAAGTACCAGCGTTACCTCGCATTGCCTTTACCTCATTATTATTATTATTGTTGTTGTTGTTGTTGTTGACGTTGTCACGTTCAACTATCGTCAGTAAGCCGACTTTACAGACAACCGGTATTTTTTTTGTAATTGAGTATTAATTTGAGCGAAATTACATTGAACTCCCTCAGATTTAAACAAATCATTACTTCAAATAGGGCCAGAGATGATCCATCCTATTTTGGAATCGTACAGATATGGACCACTGCTGAGTTTTATCTTAGTATTATTTAATAGATCCCAAAATATATCCGCCCCTAAAAGTATATCAATGTCTGACGGAACACTAAACTTCGGGTCGGTGAGCAAAATATGTTTAGGTATCTGTATATATTGACATTGAACGTCAAACGAAGGTAACTTCGATGTAATACGACGCAGAACCCAACATTGAATACTTGTATTAAAGTCATTAACTTTAGAACGAATGTTTATTTTGCAGGTGTAGGAACTTTTTGAAACGCTTTGTCCTACACCTGAAATATGAATTGTGGACTGTAAAATAGGCAATTGTAAACGATTACAAAACGATTCTGTGATAAAACGATTTTTACTCCCGTTTTCAAGGAGTGTTTTAACTGTGTGATAGTAATTACTCGAGTCAGGAACATCGATGAGTGCCGTCGACAATAAAACCTGTTGTATCGCAGCACTGCACGTAAGTAGATTGCGCCCGGAGTGTACCTGCTGCGTATCAGCTGATTTGTTTTCACTCGATGATGAAATAGTCGTGGATGCGGCCTTACCTATCCTTTCGCTAGAAGTATTATTATTATGAAGCAATGTGTTATGATTATTTTTACATAATTTACATGGACCATATGAGCATTCGCTTGGTAAGTGATTATTAGAACGAATACAATTTTGACAAAGGTCTTTATTTTTCACAATTATACATCTATCTTGCACGGGAAAATTTAAAAAAATGGACAAGAATACAAATATTGGTCTCCGCCGCAGTCAACACAAGTACGTCTTGGCTTATTATTTTCCGAGTTATATTTATTATGACTGGAATTAGTAACGTATGAATGTGTGACAGGTTGAGAATGTATAACGTTTGATTTATTGCCATATTTTTTGGTATGATTGGAATTAAACTTAATGGTATCATTATTATTGTGCTTAAACGTAGAAAAACTTTTATTATTATTTGATTTAATAATTTCTAACATATCCGCACGGTTTTTCAAAAATTCTAGAAGATCAGTTAATTTGATGTTATTTGAATTATTTTTAGACACAAGAATACCTTTATGAGTTTCCCACTCACGTTCGGTGGACTGATCGAGTTTAGAAACAATAAGATAAACAATTAACGTATCCCAAGCATCGGTTTGCTCGTTCAGTGATTTAAGTGCTCGCAAATTACGTAATATTGAGTCTATTAATTTTCTAATCTGAACATACGATCTGAAGTGTCAACTCGCTTTAAAGTGACTGAACAGTAAATAAGGCTTTTATATGATTTTGTACTAATAACGATAACGATTGTTGTGAAACCTATTTTCTAATAAATCCCATGTATGTGAGTAGTTTTCCGCAGTGAATTCCAAAGCAGATATAACTTGAGAGGCAGAACCATTAAGAGACGATTTGAAATAGTGAAACTTCTGTATGTCTTTGAGGTCTTTACGATTGTGTATCATAGTGAGATATGAGTTTCTATACTCCAACCACTGATCATACACACCATCAAACGCAGGTAGTTTTATTACTGGCAACTTTATGGACACAGAATTATACACTTGATACGAAACAGATTAGGTTTGTTCACTATTATTAGGATTCACTAAGCACTTTGCGTCAGCCATGATGGAGAAGTACTGCTGTTCAAATGATTCGCGCGATATTCTAATTGAGTGGATAAATCGGGCTCATCAATTAATTGCTCAATTTCACCTTGAATATCATTAAAACTTTGGAAAATAGTGCAAGTTGACTGTATTCGTATATCTAATTCAGTTTTCATATTCGAATTTAATGTTAATTGGTCTAATTTTGAAATATACTTTTCAAATAACGTGAGCCTGCCTTTCAGTGTACGTCGCTGCTTTTTCAAATCACCGAGATATTTATTTGGCTTTGTGCTAACACCTAAACGAGGAAATTTAGCCCTTTCGCTTATTTTAACAGGACCCTGAACATAATCTAACTGAAGAGACTCATCGTCACTCATTTTGAAAGGTTATAAGCTTAGGAAAACAAGAGTACTTACAGTTTCCCGCTCGGCAATGTCCTGGCGCAGCGCCGCACAACACGAAAACTGAGAAGAAAAAATAACAATATTAACGCAAATATTTGGACATGGATAAGGGAAATGGGTTTTGTGACCTGACCGGATGCGACTTGCCGTCAATCCTGGACAATCCTTTTCTCCAATGCTTTCTGATGTGACACTCTACGTAGCCGCGTGGTTCTTCGTAATCCGGCTCGAAGGACCAGAATGTTAAGAATCTACTCTTTCCGATGTGATGAGGACAAGGGTGATCTTCAATGAATGCTTTTATTTGCTTTCTTCAAAATATAAACGTTTATTTTATGAAATTCGACTTTTTTACAAAAAAATAGCTTTTAGACGTTGAACGAACTGGAAGCGAGTGAGTCGTTGCCATTGTTGTCAGATGGCGTTATATTTTATGCTGTGTTCACGCCAGGGTAGGTTTGCGCCATTCGCCGCTAGATTGTGATGTAGGTATATTATTGAACAGATCTTCTTGTTGATTTTTATCACAAGAAGCATCTCCATGCTGGTCCAGAGTTGCTTATGTCCTTACTCCGGCATAAATATTGGCTCTTTGCTGCGCGGCGAACAATTCGCCACAGGATACATAAATGTATCACTTGTTTAAAATTCCGCCCACGCCCGATATTTCCTCTTTTGGCCGACCTTCCTTGTCAGCGCGTTAATCAAGTGGACAAAGCTTTTACACATACTGGTTGTGATTACGCAGGACCACTCCAATACACCCCAGTTCGCGGTCAAGGTGTTAAAGGTCGTAAGACCTGGTTATGTATTTTACGTGTATGGCAACGCGCGCTACGCACATCGAAGTTGCGACGGATTTGAGCACGGTGTCATTTCTGGCCGCCCTAAAACGATTTCGATCGCGGCGCGGCCCCGTACAGTGTTTATACACGGATAACGGCACTTGTTTCGTGGGTGCAAATTCATATCTACGCGACCTTTATAATTTCCTAAATAAGGAGTACCGCACGCATCTGCAGGAAGAGCTTTTCACTGATCGTATTGATTGGATGTTTATTCCGCCGGCTTCACCACATTTTGGGGGATGTTAGGAAAGCATGCTTAAGGTAATTAAAACGCATCTCTTCAAGGTCATAGGGCAACAAATTCTTTCTTATGAAGAGCTTTTAACTGTCCTTGCTCAAGTTGAAGCATTAATTAATTCGCGTCCGCTCACTGCATTAAGTAGCGATCACGCGGAACCGTCAGCGTTAACTCCTGCACATTTCTTAAACACAGTGCCATTGTCATCACTTCCTGCGCCTGAAGTAGACTCCTCTAGCTTACTCCAGAGACATACATTGTTATATAAGCTTGTACAATCGTTCTGGCAACGTTGGCGTTCAGAATATATTCACCAGCTTCAGACTAGATCCAAGTGGAATAGTCCTGGGTCTCCTATACAGGAAACGTTGGTGATTATTATCAACGACAATTCGCCAACGCCAACGTGGTTTTCGTGGCCATTAGGCATCGTTGAGAAATTACATACCTCTAAAGACGGTACAACCCGCGTTGTTACCGTGAAAACTTCAAAGGGAAGTTACGTGCGCCCTGTCGTACGTCTCTGCCCACTGCCAACGCAGTGAGGTTTAGCTAAGGCTGGATCTCCTTTAGTTTAGGCATCTAGATAATAAGGTTAGTTGTTATTACTTCGCTTTAGTTAATTAATAATGCCGGTGTCTTAGTCTATGGATAGGTTATGCGATAATGGATACGCCTAACATAGCTAAATTATTTTTATTTTTTTAAAGGCAACCGTTTAAGGCCGGGGAAATAGTAGCGCCATCTATGAGCGTCGAACGCTACTATGAATGGCATCTCATAATATAGATATATAAGCAGTATTTCCCTCCCTTTTCCTCTCCGACGCAAACCGAAGAAATACGAAGATACACGACTGCAATACATTGCAAGCATCGCGGCGAGCGCGTGTGCGATGGCAGACACCGCATGAGTCATTAGACTTTTCCGCTACTAATACCCGCCCACGACAGTGAGACACATTCCTATAGGAACGCACGTTATAAGAACTCTGGGAAGACTAAAGTGTTGTGAACAGAAGGAGGTGACGAAAACTCCAGCTACAAGAAGCTATTCGCCGAAGCCGTAATTCGGTAAGCGTATCTCCTTTTACCTTTCCATTTTCATCTAATTATTACTGCATATTCACCTGGCGACGACAGATACCTTCTGGAATACAGTCCACAAATATATCGAAGAGAGATTATTCGCTAAACGCCAGAGAAAGGTGGCCCACGTGGCCAAGAGGATTTGGGTATTTAGGTAATATTATTTATAATACATTAATTATTATGTATTTTATTTAAATTTGGTTTAAAATTTTTTAAATTTAATTTGAAATATATTTTTTCAGATTTATATTTAGATAGCAATACGGTTATTTTTACGGTCCATATTGATGTGATGTGATGATATTTTGTTTTTATAATTTGCATGCCTAAAATCCATCTACGAAGAGTTCAAGAGTAGGTTTATAATAATTTAACAGCCAAGTAAACAAATATGATCCATTAAAACACAACTTGAATTGTTGCTTAACTATTTTAAAGGACACAGGTCATTTTCTATGGAACAATTTGCTAAGGCGACAAAAGACAAACTTAGTCTAGATGCAAGCGTAATTACACCTGGATTACAACGACACAGGATGCGTATCTGCATGAGGTGGGGTAAATTCTCATACATTTTAACTCACTTCTACGAATATTCATATAAGTTATGATTAATAATATATTGATTATCTGCACTTCTCCAAAATAATTACAGGAAAGGAAATGTGAATGACAGTAATTGTACAATCTAATAGAATTTTGGTTTATGATCTACACTTTTTAAACGGCGGGTCTTTAACGGCCAAGGTATTTTATTTCTATTTTCTGTTTCGCAATAAATTGACGCAATAATTAAGTGCGCAATAGAATAATAATAGAATAACCTGACGGTTTTTTTACTTTTTTGACTGCAAATTTATATATTTTTTTTCCCCACTCCAGTTTCAAAGCAATTATTATATTTATCCTTATGTTTACTTTTTCAAAGGTATTTTCCTTATATAACAAAAAGTGGGAAGTGTGATATTAAAATATTTTTAATAGCTTTTTTTTTAACTTTTAATATACGGGATGAAATTTTTCAATAGGACATAGGAGCATCTTAAACTGGTGATTTTTATTCCGTATCAGGAAAAGCAGGGTATATAGGTACATGTAATAGAGTACTATTTACTGTTTTTATTTTTTTATATAAAAATAAAACAAATTGTTACCAAGTTAGCTTGGTGAAAATTTGTTTTACAATATCGGACTACCAATTTAATATAATATGACTAGCGAGAATATAAAATGTAGACAGATTCTCAAATAAGGATACTGCTTACTACTTTACGCATATATTTTGCATTTGTATTGGATATGTTTGAGAAAAGGTTGTAAGCTAGTAGGTGTATTTCGTAGGTGTAGGTACTGGTGTAGAAACTGTAGGTGTATGTAGATCATTATTTATTTATTCCAATAGTAATTACTTAAAAGCAATAGCATGATTCTCAAACCAGTCATCAACCTGAGTTAGACAAAATTCGTAACTCTTCCTTCCCTAACTCTGTATTTTGATGCCATTTGATTGTATCACAAATTCTAGAAAGCATTGAATAAAATATTCGTATTCGGCAAGTTTGAGAATGCTAACAATTTTAGATCTACACCTCGAATTTCAGCCTGTATAAGGTATTTTATAATTTTTTTGACATCCAATATAATATGCTTTATATACTTAGGTAAGCATCTCTCACTTTATACACCTCGGTACTGTCTCTGATAGCCAGTGCTTCCAACTACTTCAGGTCAGTATGAAACTATAACTATTTCATTTTTTAACCCGACTACGGCGAAGCCAAAAGGTAGCGTAATGATTTTGGCAGTCTATGTATGTATACTATATTTGTTACATCGTAGAGCCTAAAATACTATTCAATTTTAATGAATGAGTTGTCAATAGATTCGTAATAATATCCCGGGTAACATAAGTTATATAGTTTGCGAAATCGGTTTATAGTTATTTTTAATTTTTTTTATTTATTAACTTTCAGAAATCTTAAACAAGTACAAAACAAACTCGGTGTCCCAAAAACCTTAAGGGTTTGTCCGTACACCGGTGCGGTGCATCTATCATCAAATGCTCAAGATATGTAATAGCTAGTTACATAATATTAACTTTAAACAGTATTTGAATTATGTTAGGTACGTGCTAAGTATATTATACAGTTACAGTCGCACTCATGGTAGGCATCTAATGCGCGGGCGATGCACATCGCACAGCGAGTACGCCGCTCGACCATGAGATAACAAACAACTTATTCGGAACGGGTATCGCACAAGCACAGGGGAAATTAGATGGGAGGTTTTATAATATTTAACAATTTTTTTTTATTTGTTTGTTTCTCTTTCTTTATTAATTTTGGATTTTTAATTATTTTTGAATGCATGACTAAAAAATGTGTTTTGAATTTAAATCTTTATCATTGATGTTTTGTTTTAGCTCTAAGGGAAATTATTATATTTAATAGTGTAACAAAACTTAGGCCTTTTCATGTGTTATTGGAAGATTTATAGAGTACTAGCTTTTGCCCGCGGCTCCGCCCGCGTGAAATAAGGTTTCTTTGGCCCCTTCCAACTGTCACTCTACGTTAAATCTGTATCTTCTTTAACTTACTTTCTCTGTTTCAATTTTTGACTACAAAAAGCCTTTTTTGTTTCATTTAAATCGGTTCAGCCCTTTGGGCTTGAAGGATAGTCAAAAATAGACACAATAATACATTATCCCACGGGAACACTGTAAGTTTAAGTGTAAACCATGTTATAAAAAGTGGTCCATGTGTCAGTCCAAAGCATAAACCAATTACTATACCAATTTTCTTTCAAATCGGTTCAGCCCTTTGGGCGTGAAAGACAGTCAAAAATACACACAATAATACATCATTGTATCTGTTTGGGATAAAAAGTAGACTACGTGTTTGTCCAAACCATAAAGCACTACCATACCAACTTTCATCCAAATCGGTTTTACATTTGATAATATCATTTTTATATTTGATAATATCTCGAGTTTTACATTTGACAATATTGAGGTCAGTGTTGTGCTGTAAAAGGTTTCAAAATTATGACAGACAAGTACAAAAGATGGACGAGATAATATAGTAATATCTAGGTTAAAGAAGTACAATATTATTTGTTATAATTAAAGTACATCTGTGTAACGTCACGGCCTACGAAAATACGCGCACAACGCGTAGTTTAAAAGTAGACATATTTACTATAAGTACATAATATATTATTTAAAAATGTATGGTATGCCACACGGCGCGCCCGGCTCCGGTCCGGCGCCGCACCGCTGGCGCATCGGACTTGGGAACGAGGCAGGCGAGGCGGGGAGGGGTGCAAGCAGTGCGGTGCCGCAGAAGCTCCGCTGTTGTTTGTACGGTATATTTGAACTCAACTGGGCAAGCCAAGCCAACCCTGTTGCAGTGCCGCAGCGGCGCCGTAAGAACATTGCGACGCCTCACTGCTCGTGTGGCCGCCGGCCGCCGCCGATATACCTACCTACTGTTAAAAAAACATTAACCATACGCTTTTTTATAGATACAATGAAACTTTTGCTGTGGTTCCTGTCGTGCGTCACCATATCTGCTGCTTATGAGGATCTTGATGATGATTGTTACGGGAAGATATTGAGCGAGAAAAGCGCACTGGAGAATTTTTACAAGTGCTTATTAGATCAAGCTCCGTGTGATGACTTCGGCAATCATGTGAAAAGTAAGCTTATTTTTAGTGCCTTTGGGCATACTTTGGTATGGGCGTTTGTGCACTACACGAAATTTTACCATCTGTCAGTTTGATTTTTTGCTTATAACGCCCTATGCGTTAAATAATAAAAGCGTAATTAATTTTTTAATTGTAAATAGGAAATCTGTTGCCGGACGGTAAAATTCAGTGTAGTTCACAAACTCCCTGTTACTGTGACTTCGCTGTCTGTCTGTGTGTCACCAGGCTGTCTAGTTAACCGTGATAGTTAGGCAGTGGAAATTTTCATAAGTAATGGATGTCTGTTGCTGCCATAACTATATACCTACTAAAAACAGAATAAAATAAATATTTAAGGAACAACGTGAAACGTGATTTTCTAGTCGACTTTTGCTCGATTTTTAACGGCAAACAACTCAACAGCCGTCAGGCTTTTGAGTTGTTTGCCTTACCCACGAGCGTTTTTAGTGGTCACAACGGAAAATTGTAATTTGCAAATTGTAAAAAAAGCACTGTAATTTGAACTGTGGAATATTACAATCGAGCTGAAAATCGTGTAGAGTTGTCAAATCTGACATTTGGCACTATGACACGTCGATTTTAAGCTCTACTGCATAAGCGCAGAGTTCTATTTACAGTGTAGTTTTTTCTCTCGCGACCACATAATACTCTCCTAACTAGGGCTAACGAGGCCAGGCGCTGTTACTATCGACGCGGACACCGCCCCTGACTCGGTTTTCGTGCGCGCGAAATAATTTCGATTTCACACATCAGCCAGGCTCTCCCCGACGACTTATTGGTTATTAAAATACAGTTTCATTTAGGAGCCATTTTATTTTTGCAGCACACCTGGTCGAGTTCTTTGCGGACGGCTGCGAGGAATGTGACGAGGGACAGAAACACTTTTCTCACTTGCTTCTGATGATTGTGGAAAACGACTATCCAGAACTACTGAAGGGTCTGGAAACTAAATATGACTTTACCGCTAACGCTGAGAACGTAGATAAAAAGTTGAAGAAATATTAAAGGAATTTCATCAATGAGTGACAATTAAATTAATATGTATAATGTATTCGACTAGTTTTATTCCAATTACTTTAGACGTTATTCATGTAGGAGCTGTAAATTTTGTCAGGATAAAAAGTGGACAATAATCTTAATCGATTCTTTAAACCATTTCCCTTTTTAGGGTTCCGTAATTCTTAAGGAACCCTTATAGTTTTACGCTGTCCGTCCGTCTGTCTGTCTGTCCGCGCTTTCAGCTTCTGTAATTATTAATATCAATGGATGAAATTTGGCACAATTAAAGACTGTGTGTGTTGTGTATAGATCTCAGTTTTGGGGTCATAAAATAATAAAAAAATTATATTTTAGGGTATGAAAAATTATTTTTTATCCCCGCGTGGGAATGATAAATATTTTTTCAATCTACCCCATCGTGTGGGGTATCGTTGGTTAGGTCTTTTAAAATAAAGGCAAGGATTCATACATATAATTTTTACAAAGTCAAACCATATTCGAATAATCGGTATCCAAAGTGGTTTGTCAGTTGTTGGTAATTAATATCTGACCGAGACCAAAGTAGGGCTTTTTTTTTATTCTACCCCATCGTGAGGGCTATCATAAAATAGGCATTTAAAATAAAGGCATGGATTGCTACATAACTTTTTTAACAAAGTTAACCATTTTTGAGTAATCGTTCTCCAAAGTGGCTTATATGTTGCTCCAACAAGGCCTTTCTAAACAATAGGAGATCAATCAATCAATCAATATCTTTATTCGCGTAAAACATGTTATTAATAGTTAATTATGTTATTATGCTCGTCATAATTAACTTTTAATATTGGCCGACTTTTATTTTTATTTACAATTGTAATATATTTTTATTTAGGCTTGTCAAAATTTAAAATTAATTTATTATCTTTTACCCCTTTTATAATTTTATTTAGAGAGTTATTTATATTTTGTTTGTATAAAATCAGTTTTACCATCGTCAAAATATAATAAATTACAATCGTCAACAAATATTGTCATTGGTACATTAATGTATTTTGAAAAGTCGTTGATAAAAATAATAAATAATAAAGGGCCGAGCACACTTCTTTGGGGAACACCACGTAATTTTTTTTTGCTTTAGAATAGTGTATTTCTTCGAATTTCGTTGTATACTAGTTATTTGTGAACTATTTCATAAGTATTAGTATTAATAGATTGACTAATATTAGACTAATATTATTAGATTGTATTAGTTCTAGAGCATTTCCCCTTATGCCATATTAGTACATTTTATTAAGCAGGATATCGTGGTCTACATAGTCAAAAGCCTTTTATATATCCATATATAGAGCACAAGATACAAAACCTCTGTCAATATTTTGCATCAATTCATTTAGAAATTTAAAAATTGCCGTTATTTATCGTGAAAAATTTTCTGAAACCCATTTGTTAATATATTAAATTTATTAAAGTAATTGTAGAAACGTTCATATATAGCTTTTTCAATTATTTTGGAGAAAACTGATATAAGACCAATAGGCCTATAGTTTTCTATGTTTAATTTGTCGCTTTTTTTATAAAGCGGTTTAATAATAGTCATTTTTAAGTAAGTAGGAAACTGTCCTTGAGACATGGAGAGATTTACTATGTGACTAAGTGTAGGAGCTATGGTAGACGCCCCATGTTTAACAACTTTCGTAGAAATATTATCATTGCCTGTACTATTTGTGTTTTTACGAGACTTCATGTATTGAATAACGTCGTTGGGCGATGTTGGATACAAAAAAATTCAGTTGGTTACTACCAACTCAATTTTTACAACTTGTTTACTAGTTCTACTGGACTAGTAGACAACTTAGTACTTTGATTATTACTACATTTTGTTGGTAGTAGCTCAGTTTGACCGATAAAATAGTCATTAAAAGCGTTTGCTATTTGGTTGGGGTTTGAAATTATTTCGCCTTGTAGCTGTATTCTTGTTATTCCGGCATCAAAAACTTTTTTATTGTAATTGTTTTTAATTACTTTCCATGTAGCCCTACACTTATTAGAAGCAGTTTTAATGTAATATTGTTTTTGGACGCTTTTTGTTAGGTTTATAATATTTTTGAGGCGTTTGGAGTAGTTTTTAAATATATCTCTATTCTCCTCAGTTTTCTGTGACCAGAAAGCATTTTCATCTGCATCTTGAAAAGCAAAGCATCTTCCAAAGCATTTGTCTTTCAGATAGAACATTTCTTAATTCCCTTTGTAATTCAACTTAGCGTTTTTGGCGGGTTTAATCTGTTTTTTATTAATGGAAAGCAAAGAACGTACAGCAATTTAAATAGGTTATAAAATGTTAGAGAACTTAGATGTTTATAAAACTTTGACATGTTCTCTTCACATAAATCACGTCTTTTGATAAACCAATAGGATAAAAGAGTTGTATTATTTATTGGACATTGCAGTAACTGACCGTGTGGTCTGACAGTGCCAACTCGATTACTCGCTGCTTTGTTCTATTTATAATATGGACAAAGTTATAAAGCGTATTGAAATTGGATCTGTTTTTAGTATATTGATATTGAAGTCTCGACAATTGCCGTAATAAATCAATAATTACAATTATTGATTTATTACGGCAAAATGCTGCCAGGATGTCCTTAAATAGTTTGAAAAACATATTTACTGTTATAGGATCATTTTTAGGAGGTCTATAAACACTGGTAATTTTAATTTGGTGGTCTAGTAGATCAATAGCGCTTCATTCTAAAATTATTTCTACACAATAGTTTATAATTTTCGGTATAACTTCATATCGGGTGGTATTTTTTACCAAAATACAAGAACCACCATGTCTACTTTTCCGCATACATTGTTGCTAAAGTATAGTTTGGAATTATGAGGGAATTACTATCACTTAGTATCATGTTGTCCTCTGTTATGCAAATAACTTCTACATTTGTGTTTATTCAATTAAAGTCATTTAAATGAATAGACTGTAAGTTCGATTTGGATATTAGACCGTTGATATTCTGATGTAAAATGTTTATAGATTCATTTGAAACGTTTTGAATCGAAATATTGTCCTTATCGTGTTCATTAGAATTTTGTGTATTATGTAACTCGAAACATGTTTGTGTGCTTTTATTTATCAAAAGTAATTTATTAGATTTCAACTCAGTATTACTTCTATATAATACTAACTTATTATGGTAGTCAATTCGAAGTATATCTCTGAGTATAGCGCGACTTATGTTTAGACTATAATTTCTAGGACTTTGATAGCGTAAATTATAGTAGCACAATCATAATTACCACAAATTTATTTTAGTACATAATTTAGTTTAGATACATTAAGACACTTGTTATAAGGAACTCTACAAAACAATATGTTTGTGTTAGTCAGTGATCGCACAAACTCTCAAATTCGAAAGGATTTCGATCGTTTATAGCGGTTAGTACGGAAGTCGATAAGTTACAGGAAACCGGCAATTTATTCTTTTTGTTGCTATTACTTATGCGCTTTTCTTGGATGCTATGGGGCGAAGATGAAAGTTTTGTTTTCGACTGATCCTTTTCTGTATAAATAAGATTTGTTATTTGTTTGTTTTGTAATCAGATACGTTTTTGAATGGTGTCGAGAAAGAGCTTACGGATTTAAGATGCTGATTATTTTTAATTCTTGATGGTGTTGCACGTTTCGTTCAATATAAAAGTATTTTCTTATAATTTTTTATAACTTTATTACATCCTTCGAGTTGGGATTTTAGTTTGTTGTTTTTGTAGCGGGCTACGACCTCTTGATTTGTACGTCCTTCTTGTGTCTGAGTGGTGATGATAATAATACAGCAACAATTCTTATATTCTCCTTTATTGGTGCTTAACACTGATTACGTATTACATAATATGAGGTATATGCCTAACACAATAATATACGTCTACACTATTTATAGCCTTTTGGCCAACTGAAATAAACTAAACTAACTAAATAGGCTTTACTTCATGACATCTGTCAATGTCAAAAATGACATTGACACTTACTTTTGTCAATATGCAACATCTCCCTTTTCGAGAAAAAAGTAGCAAACTAATATTATAAGTATATAACTAATAACAATACATTACTTATCTACTCAAATTTCTCATGTATGTACAATTTAGGACGTCTCACACTTCTACCATATTTCTATTTAGAATTGGTAAATTTACTCGCAAGTTTCTAGACATTAATAATGCGGCCGGACTGGGAAAATCTCCCTTAGCAGCGTTGCGGTAGTGTAGTAACGCCAAATGTATATCCGAGCCATCTTCCTTGCATTTTCTTAATATGTTTTTGACAATTTTAACTCCACTTTCAGCCTGGCCATTAGACCTGGACCAATAAGGACTGGTAGTAATGTGTTCTACATCCCAATCAACAATAAAAGACTTGAATTTGCAAGAGCTAAATGGTGGACCATTGTCAGACACTAATGCGTTCGGGACTCCATGTCGAGCAAAGAAGGATTTGAGGTTTTTAACAACGTTATCGACAGTGTAATTCTTATGCAAAGAAGCTAGCTCTATGTATTTGGAATAATAATCCATGCAGACAAGGAAATTTTCTCCATCAAAATATAATAAATCTATACCTACCTTCTCCTACGGAAGATAAGATATCTCATGGCATTTTAACGGTTTCTTGGGTGTGTTTGCCATGAATTTTGCACACGCCGAACATTGATCAATTAGGTTTTTAATATCCGCGTTTATATTTGGCCAATAAACTGTTTCTCTAGCGATGTTGAGTGTCTTATTAATACCTAAATGCCCACAGTGTATTTTATCTAAAATCTGTATTTGCAAGGATTTTGGAACAATAAGCCTTTTAATATTAAGTCGTTCATTATATGTATTTCATTTTGAATGTTCCAATATGGTTTCACAAGACAGCTTACTTTGTCTTTGCTTCTTGGCCAACCATTCTGAATATAAGTCTTGAGCAGATTTAAAGATTCATCATTTTTACTTTCTAATAATATATATTTTAAATATGGCTTACTCACTGAGAGATTAGAAAAGATTGAATTAACATAATACTGTTAGTCTTGTTCATATTTAGGTATATATGTATCACTAAGTGAGGCTCTTGACAAAGTATCTTCTATATACATATATTTACCAGGTACATAAACCACTTCTAGGTCGTAACCCTGCAACGTTAACATCATTCTTTGTAGTCTAGCAGGTACTTCATGAAGAGGTTTTTTAAAAAGGTAAATTAAAGGTTTGTGATCAGTATGAACAGTTGTTTTACTGCCATAAATATATTGGTGAAATTTATTACATCCAAACTGTATGGCAAACAATTCCTTTTCAATCTGAGCGTAGTTTTGTTGAGAGGGTGTTCTTGAACTATATGCAATGGGTCGTTTGTTTTGCATCAAAACCGCTCCCAGTGCATTCTTTGATGAATCTACCGACAAAATCACAGGTAAGTTGCAATTATAATTAGTTAACACAGGTGCTTTAGATACGACTTCTTTTAACAAATCAAAGCACTTTTGACAATTTTCATCCCATAACCATAATATATCTTTTTTTAACAAATTTCTTAAGGTATTAGTTTTCTCTGCTAGATTTTCTATAAACAGTGCTAAAAAATTAATCATGCCTAGAAATCTCTGCAAATCTTTAATATTTTTAGGTATGGGCATATCTTTTATGGCTTTAACTTTCTCTGGATCAATTTTTACACCTTCTTTACTAAAAATATAGCCCAAATATGCTATTTCTTCTAGAAAAAACTTGCACTTGGCTTTATTTAATTTTAAATTAACTTGCCTAGCCCTTTCCAAAAACATTTCTAACCTTTTATTGTGTATTTCAATTGTTTCACCGTATATTAAAATGTCATCAAACCAAATTATTATACCTTCAATGTCTCCGAAAAGATCTATCATGGTTTTATAGAAAATTTCTGTAGCCGTGTTTATTCCAAATGGTAATCTTAAAAATTTGCATCTGCCAAAGGGAGTTTGAAAAGTACAAAGACCACTACTTTCTTTAGTTAATTTTATATTATAAAACCCAGAAAACGCATCTAAATGTGAAAAATTAGAGGCTTTGGACAATTTAGACCTGACTTCATCTATATTTTTAATTGGATAATGACATCTCAATAAATTTTTATTTAAATTTCTAGGATCTAAGCAAATTCTCAATCCACCATTCTTTTTCATGGCTATAACTAAACTACTCACCCAGAGAGTAGGTTTGTTCACCTTCCGTATGACTCCCATGTTTCCCATGAGTTGAAGCTCTTTCCTTAACGGTTCAACTATCGCGAAGGGTACCTTTCTAGGCGGGTCAACGCACGGAATAGCATCCTTATTTAGCACAATGCTGTGTTCGCATGGGAGGCAGCCTAGACGCTGAAACACATCATTATATCTGGTCACAATTTTGTCACAAGTTTTTTGATACACATTATACACATTTTGCTCAACATTTTTGACATTCTCATTCTTTATATGAAAGTTTTTTGTTAATAAATTTAGCTTTATACAAGTGGGTAAACCAATCACAGTTGGACAATTTAATTTAGTTACAACAAAAGTAATGTTTTCTGGCTTTGTTTTGTTTTCTACTAAACAACAAATGTTTGACACTGAAATTATCGGAATTCTGTGCCCACTGTAGGCAAAGATATTATACTTTTTACACATTTCTTTACTATGTTTGTCAAATTTAAGATTCAATTCTTTAAATACTTGATAAGACATCACATTTATGTCTGCTCCAGTGTCAATTAGGCAATCTACATTTTTGTTGTTTATTTTAAGAGAATAATGCCAGGAATTGTCTGTGTTAATCAAATTTGTACTAGCATTTTGTGACTTTATGTTTTTAATGTTGAATAATGCCCCTATTTTAAATCTCTCAGCCTCAGCACCCTTGGGGCTCGATTCATCATCGAGATTTATGCTACCTACCCCAGAACCAATAGTCCTGACATTATTTTTCTTAAAACATAGATGAGTAAAATGTCCATATTTAAAACATGACCTGCATCTGTATTTCCATGCTGGACAGTTGCGGCGACCATGCGATGTGTTGCACTTTACACACGACGATGTTCTGGATCCAGGTGTAGCTGACCTTGGGTGACCTTGGCGTGATGGGGATCTTGAGTTTTTTCTCTTCTGGTGTGGGGGGAAACTGGTCCGACGATTTTTGTGTAGTTTATATACTGTGGCTTCTTCTTTTCCATCTGCTGCATTGATTGATTCTTCACTTTTCTGCGCCATCGTGAGTGTTCTACAGAGGAGTTTGGCTCTTTCTAGGGATAAATCTTGCTCTTGTAGGAGCTTTTGACGAAACTGCGAGAAGTTTGTGGCCATATTAGCAATGAAAATGTCCTTTACAAGGGAATCGCGTAGCGAACCAAACTCACAGGCATGACTTGCGTTTTCTAATTCCATTAGAAAATTTTCCAAGGATTCGTTCACACGTTGCTTCAACGTAAAGAATTTGTGCCGCGCCACGGTCAAATTCTTTTTGGGTTCAAAATACTCGACGAATTTTGCCTTGACTTCTTGGAATGTAGCAGTGCTTAGGTCCAAATTGAAGGAATTGTAGATATTTAGGCCCTTATCTCCCATGGAATGCAGCATGATTGCAATTTTTCTTTTGTCTTCCGTCTTCTCCATGCCTGACGCCAGTAGGAATATTTCGAATGATTGGGTCCATTTCTTGAAATTTTCAGCATTATTGTTAATAATTTCTGTAGAGATCTCAAGCTTCTGCACTCCGTTTCCTGCCATTGTTAAGTTCCCACACTCAGATTGTCTCGAAGCTTCCGGAGTTTTCGATGTACCCCCTTTTGCGTTCATGATTTTCGATTTCTTGACAACTTATTTTTTATCCCACTTCTGACACCATGTAGCGGGCTTCGACCTCTTGATTGTAAGTCCTGATGTGTGTCTGAGTGGTGATGATAATAATACAGCAACAATTATTATATTCTCCTTTATTGGTGCTTAACACTGATTACGTATTACATTTAATATGAGGTATATGCCTAACATAGCAATATACCTACGTCTACACTATTTATAGCCTTTTGGCCAACTGAAATAAACAAACTAATAGGCTTTACTTCATGACATCTGTCAATGTCAAAAATGACATTGACACTTACTTTTGTCAATATGCAACAGATAGTGTCACTACAAAATTGCGCGTTGTGTTTGACGCGATCGCGAATACGTCGAACAATAAATCGTCAAATAATATACAACATATAAGACATTTAATTTTTTGTCGGATCATATCTTTTGGCACGTAGAGGTGACCGATCGCTTCCACATTTACTGATGGCGCGGTAGGAGTGGGTATATTCATATAAGTAGGTAAATATGTGGAGCGGAAATGATCGGGAAATAAATTTGCAATATCGGGACCGGTATCGGCATGGTCATCATGAAGAAACATTTCAGTAGGTCTTAGGGATTTGCCTTTACGTTTATCCGTTACGTGTTTCCAAAATGCTTTAGGTTTAGAGTAGATGTTGTGCTCAAGTTTTTGTCTACACTCTACGTAACATTTATTGGATTGACTTCTGTGAAGTATATTGTATTCAAGTTTGTCGCGTGGATTACCGTAGTTCTGAAATCTAAGTCTCAATTTGTCTCGTTCAGTTTTAAGTTTGATCAAAGCTTGCGTGAACCATGGAGGCTGGCTAGACCTTTTTGGCTTGCGTTTGGGAACATGAGCATCGACAATGTCCATAAGTACGGTATAGAATGACTCTACTTGTTTGTGGACACTAAGATGTAAGAGCTTATTTTCCCAGTCGATGGCGTTTAAATCGGCCTGAATGCTTTTATAATCGACTTTGAAAAAGTTGTAGTCAGAACGTACTTTGGATTGTAGAGTCGTAGCGTTCATGACGTCCTGTAGTGAAAACGATATACTTGGATGTTTTGGGTCCAGATTACTTATAGCATTCGGCGGGTTTGTCACATTCGTAATCGTTGCGGAGCTTAAGATTAAATCGAGCATTCTATTATAACAGTTTTTGATTTTGTTACATCGGAACATGCTGTTAGCGTACATGAAATCTGTTAATTCATACCCTAAAGTCGAATTATTCTAGTTATTAGGTATCATGTAGTCGAAACATTGATCTTTTGACCAGTCGATAAAATTGAGATAAAAATCTCCCAGGATAATTAAATCATCTACGTAGTTTAGAAAATTACTAGCTTTGTTAAGGAATTTCGACAGAAGGCCAATTGAGACTGGTGGCGGGAGGTACACAGTACATAGTGAAATCTTTTTACGGCTGTGGGTGTTACGTTAATTATAGTTGACATTAATTAAAACCCAGACTTCTTCGCAGTCGGTCTCCCTAGACTGGACACGTGTGGAGTGAATGTCACGCGAGACAGCGATCATGACGCCATCGCCGTCGGATTTCAAGCTTGACGATGAACATCGATCTCTACGATATACTGTGTACCTCTCGTCGATAAGCTCTCCATCATAAATATCCGGGTTTAGCCAAGTTTCGGTAACTGCAATGACATCATAGCTTGCTTGCGCGACGTTCAAGTATACATCATTTGTTTTGGTTCTAAGACATGTAACATTTTGATAGTATAAATTACACATGATTAATTAAACAAAATCGCAGTAACATTGACCAATTAGGAAAATAAGAAAAGAGAAAGATGATGAGCAAAAGATGTGATGAGAGTCTCGAAGCTTATTTGATCTTTTGCAAGCTGTCCATGTTGTGCACGTGCAAGGCTTGATGCGTTTCATCTTTGCGTGCGTATATTCTTCCGTTACGTACCCACACAAATCTGTAGTTTGCCTCCCTGGATTTCTTACGAATGAAGAGACTTCAGAGTTGGCGAAAGGTGTTCAGCAACATAGACGGGTTTGATAGAGCCATCGAAGCCAAGGTGACTTGTGTTTAGTTTGTTACGAGGGTTCTCTTTGTTATAAGTTGCAACTGCTGCAAGAAGCGCGTCACGACGTCTAGCACTACTGAGCTTCAGAATGACAGCACGGGGACGATCACTGTCTTTGTTAAATTTGGCCACTCTGTTCACGTGTAACAACTCGCTCTCGGAAATTGTATGGTTTACAAATTTGGCAAGGTTAGCAACTGTAGTTAGTAGGTTTTCAGACTTACGCCCCGGTATGCCATTTATTTCTACGTTACATTCGCGCCAAGTTTGCTCTATTACTATCAGTCTGCTAGAGAGGTTGTTTACGGTGGAAAATAAGTTTGCATTTTCGGCCTTGAGAGATTTTATAACAACGGTCTTGTCTTCGAGCTCTTTCAGCACTGTCTCATATTTTTGGTTAAAGAAATTAAGAGATTCATGGAAGCTGACAATCTGTTGGTGAATATTAGAGAGCTCTTTAGTGACATGTTCCTTAATGGTAGTTTTAAGTAGCGCTGCTATCTCTTGTCTTAGGATATCGCGAAGCCTATCCTCAGTGACGTAAAAGGAGTCATTTCCTCTAGTGGGGGTTGTCGCACCTTCGGAGGCACTCTCAATAAACACCTGTGCCTGGCGGACCGGGGTGTTAGTATTGTCGCCGAGCTTTCGCTGAGTCAATTTGCAGCTAGGGCATCTCCAGTTGTGTCTGTAGTCATTGGATATCTGCTTACGTTTATTATCTGGGATATTTGCGCAGTCTAGATCGAAGGTTTGTTGACATTGAGGACACTGGAGGTAATCACGGCCTTTGATAGGGAGAAGACAGTCTGCACAAGTTTTCCCAGGCATATTAACTAAATAACGCATTTAGCCTGGAGATAAAATAGAGTCCTGATTGCTTGTGTGGATGTGGAGCAGATGATGCAGAGCCCTCTAGTGGTCAATAGTTGAACCAACTAAGCAGTATTGACTTGTGGTGAATCTGGTAAATACGTAGTTCAAGCCTTTACCGATAGATGGCAGTACGGTGCTTTAATGACAATGCAATTATGCTTTGTTAAAATCTTTAGATTTTAGTTTTAAGTTCAAGTTCATGTAAAATAATATTTTTGTCTTGAACACTGCGTCACTAATAACACTGGCGAACAATTATCAGAAGCTATTACGATATTCTGGCACACCACCATACCTCTAATAAGTCTTTTTTAATCTTCGAAGTTTTAAATCTGCCAACGGCTGAGAATTTACGACACTGCACAATTTAATTTTGATAGAGTTCTGTTCACACTTAGATTTTTAGATAATTTAGCATTTTATACTTCATATTTATAGATTAACTGGTATTTTGGATTTAATAGCGATTAAAACTATTTTTAAAGTATTTTTAAACGGGAGCTGTACGACTTTGTTGTTTAGTACGCGAGCGCCCTATATATTCTTTCACGTCACGCTAATATTGTCCATTGGTAAGTTGTGAAGGAACTTGTGTTACGAGTACCATACAACGGAGAACAAGCAATTGTTTTCCAAGTTACATTGCTTCAAGTAATACCGCAAAGTGCCTAGCGTATAAACTAGCGAAATAAACTAGGTTGTTTTGGACTAGTCTCAACTATCTTGGAGGTCACGTGGTTGAATCGATAAAGAACAGTAATTGTAAGGAGTTCACACGAATTATGGAGGAGATGTTAAAAATTGATAAATACAAGGAATACTTCGTAAAGCTGAGGGCCGAATACGACCCTGAAGGCGTTTACTTGCCAAAATTGGAGAAAAGTGTTGCTGGATATTAAAAGCGGATACAAAAATAAGGATTTTTTTTAAATACCTATTTAACGATAGCCCACACTATAGGGTAGAATGAAAAAAACCCTACTTCACATGTATATTGGCTGTTCATGACATTCTATTTAGTTCCGTATTTTCCGCGTCATGGCGATGTTTTTTAAACGGTTTTGTTTAACTTGGCCAGTTTATTTATTTATTTGTTTGGGTCAAATTTAGTAATTGGAATTTTACCCCCTTCCTGACACCAGATCGATCTGATATTTAGTACCCACTCTTAATCTTGATGACAATACAATAATAAAAAAATTTATGACTGTAAATCCAAAATGGCCACCGATTATCAACACCGGCTCATATGGGTATCAAATAAAAGGGCTTTATTTCAAGAATAAAGCTCACTATAAAAAAATAAAATTCAAGATGGCCGCCGCCACAAAATGGCGGATTACATATTTTCCACAACTACCTCAATATAGGTATCTAATGAAAGGGCTTGATTAGTAGAATAGAGCTCATTCTTAAAAAAATAATATCCAAGATGGTCGCCGCCACAAAATGGCGGATTATTCACAATCACTTCAATACAGGTGTCTAATGAAAGGGCTTGATTAGTGGAATAGAGCTCATTCTGAAAAAACTAAAAACTTGAAAATAAATTAAATAAAAAAATATTTTTATGTTAAACGGTTTTATTACAATAAAAATAATGTAGGTAATGTACTAAAAGCTAAAAAATAATTCGGTAAGTCCTAGCTACCAGATCGCACCAATCTTCTTATCAATTTGGGGTATTGATCAGACAAATAATAAAATCGTTGGGCGTTGCGTATCTAGAGTTAATATATTATGATAGTTTCAACGTTGGGCGCGTGATCAACGACTCAATAACCAACTAAGGTTTAATATTTAACATAGTAGTTATCTACTATGTTAAATATTAAACCTTAGTTGGTTATTGAGTCGTTGATGTAATCATTAATATTATTACAAAATAATTGTGAAGACGTAATGTATTAATTATAGATTTTAAGGACAATGCATGAAACCCCCCGAAAAGAATTTATACAGACGTTAGCCGTTCGCTTTAAACTAAATAACCTAACCAAGAGCATGTCAGGACATGTCTAAAGAGGGTTCCGTAACTATCAACGCGCAATAGCTTTTCTTTGAATTACTTCAAAATATATTGTCCAATTTCGCTCAAAATAATTTTCGTTAAGAGTTATTAGCATGATCTATCAGCAGTCAGCACGGGAACTTACAAGTTTTTATCTCCTATAGTTTAGAAATGCCACTGATAAACCACTTTGAATACCGATTACTCGAAAATGGTTGACTTCGTAAAATAGTCATCTATGAAACCTTGCCTTAATGTGAAAATACCTATTCAACGATACCCCACAAGATGGGGTAGAATGAAAAAATATTTTTCATCCCCACTTCACATGTAATGGAACGCCTACAAACTGCTTGATTAGTTTGGCGGATTACAGTATATTGTAAAAAGTGGAATCTTAAATAAATAAATAAAAAAAAAATGTATGGTAGGCCACCCCTAAAATATAAAATTATTATTATTTTATGATGCCAAGCCCGAGATCTATACACAACACACACAGTCTTTAACTGTGCCAAATTTAATCCATTTATATTCATTATTACAGAAGCTAGAAGCGCAGAAAGACAGACAGACGGACGAACAGAACGAAACTATAAGGGTTCCTTAAGAATTACGGAACCCTAAAAAGGGAAATGGTTTAAAGCATCGATTAAGATTATTGGCCACTTTTTATCCTGACAACATTTCCAGCTCCTACATGAATAACGTCTAAAGTAATTGGAATAAAACTAGTCGAATACATTATACATATTAATTTAATTGTCACTCATTGATGAAATTCCTTTAATATTTCTTCAACTTTTTATATACGTTCTTAGCGTTTGAGGTAAAGTCATATTTAGTTTCTATAGCCTTCTGTAGTTCTGGATAGTCGTTTTTCAGAATCATCAGATGCAAGTGAGAAAAGTGTTTCTGTCTCGCGTCACATTCCTCGCAGCCGTCCGCAAAGAACTCGACCAGGTGTGCTGCAAAAATAAAATGGCTCCTAAATGAAACTGTATTTTAATAACCAATAAGCCGTCGGGGAGGGCCTGGCTGATGTGTCAAATCGAAATTATTTCGCGTGTACGCAAACGAGTCAAGAGCGGTGTCTGCGTCGAGAGTAACAGCGGCAGCCGTTAGCCCTCGTGCCCACGAGAGTATTTTTGTTGTCGCGAGAGAAAAAACTGTATAGTAAATAGAACTCTTCCCTAATGCAATAGAGCTTAAAATCGAAGTGTCAAATGCCTAATGTCAGATTTGACAACTCTACACGATTTTCAGCTCTATCGTATTATCGCACAGCTCTATTTACAGTGCCGTTTTTTTCATCGCGACCACAAAAAAATGCTCGTGGGAACGTAGCCTTACGGTATTTGAATTGTTTGCCGTTATTAATATCGAACAAAAGTCGGCTACAAAATCACGTCTCACGTTATTCCTTAAATATTTATTTTATTCTGTTTTTAGTAAGAATATATACCTATAGTTATGGCAGCAACAGACATCCATTATTTATAAAAGCTTCAACTGTCTAGACAGTTAGACAGCCTGGTGACAGACAGACGGACAGCGAAGTCTCAGTACCTAATTGGGAGTTTGTGAACAACACCAATTTCCTATTTACAACGCTCTTATTATTATACGCATAGGGCGTTATAACCAAAAAATCAAACTGACAGATGGTAAAATTTCGTGTAGTGCATAAACGCCCATACCAAAAGATGCCCAAAGGCATTAAAAAAAAGCTTACTTTTCGCGTGATTGCCGAAGTCATCACACGGAGCTTGATCTAGTAAGCACTTGTAAAAGCTCTCTAATGCGCTTTTCTCGCTCAGTATCTTCCCGAAATAATCATCATCAAGATCCTCATAAGCAGCAGCTATGGCGACACACGACAGGAACCACAGCATAAGTTTCATTGTATCTATAAAAACGTTTCGTTAATGTTTTTGGAACGAAGTTCCTTATCGCGCGTTGCGAAAGGGGGCTAGACGGAAAAAAATTAAGACCAAAAATTGTAAAGACACTTTTTGCCACTCGAAATCACAATGTAATGACGACTATTAAGAATGATACAAAAACGACCTTATCACCTTTACAATAATGTAGATTTTAGCAATTACACATTGTGACTGTTATCGGCATTTCTTTGACGTGCTTTCGGCCATCTTTGACTACTTAGTTCAACTATTTGACGCTCGATGGCTACTCTATAAATTTGCATTTTATGCACGCAAATTTGCACCTTACAGTCATAGATGCAAGGTTTTAACAGTTTTAATTCAAGTTCGTGTGATTGTTTCTTTCTAGAATGTTCTGCTACTCAAATAGGAATGTAATCATATGAATGTTGGAAAATCGATAGATTCTGAAATCAATCAATATAAATAATATAATTATATGTAAAAAGGGTTAAAATTATTGATCGTGCGAACAAAAAGAGTTTGCGACTGCACATGGGCATACTGTGAATTTGGCAGATAATTAATATAATATATTATATCTATACAGATAAACAAAATTGAAGTGTCTGTTTGTAATTTCAAATTAACAGCTTTTATTTTTACTTAATGCCTTTAAAAGTATGATTTTTAAATGCATTAAGTGACAAAGGACTCAAAAGTGAAGTTAACATTTTTCTGTCCGTCTGTCAGTCTGTGTATGTGTACGGCTAGACCGATTTTCACGGGACTTTCACTTTCATATATAGCTGATATTATAAGGTCTAGCTATATTTTTTGGAAGATATATATATCTCTTCCAAAAAAGTAGAAGTTATAATATATATATTACAACTTCGTTCCATCCGGGTGTCTTGACAAGTGTCCTCTCAAGTTTTTTTTTTAACAGTAGGTAGGTATATCTTCAAAAGTACACATGCAAACGTGCATTTTACCAGGGTTGTATTAGGGTTGGCTATGCTTGCCCAGTTGAGTTCAAATATGCCGTACAAACAACAGCGGTGTTCCTGCGGCACCGCACTGCTTGCACCCCTCCCCGCCTCGCCTGCCTCGTTTCAAAGTCCGGTGCGCCGGAGCGGAGCCGGGCGCGCCGTGTGGCCTTAGGCTCAAGCCGGAGCCTCAAATTTCGCGGTGTCCGGTGCGGCGTCGGGCAGTATCAGCAGCGGCGACGTGCACAGGGGGGCGCCACAGTCACCGCTTGTCAGAAATGCACTCCTGTCAAGCGGTGACTATGGCGCCCGCTTGCGCGCGTCGCCGCTGCTGTCACTGCTCGACGCCGCGCTCGATTATGGCAGCGCCTATACAATTAACATTCAATAACGTTACGAATACTTGTCGATTGTTCATGCTTACTTATGTTTTGCCGTTGGTTGAGCGCTTAATAAAATACGCTAATACGCTGCTGATACTGTATCAGGCAGTATCAGCAGCGGTGACGTGCACAGTACACACGCGTTGTACGCGTATTACCGTAGGCCGTTACGTTACATAGATGTACTTTAATTACAACAAATAATATTGTGCTGACTATAATATCTCGTCCATCTTTTTTACTTCTTTGCCGTAATTTTGAAACCTTTAACAGCACAACACTGACCTCAATATTGTTAAATGTAAAACTCGAGATATTATTAAATATAAAAATATATTCTCAAATGTAAAAATGATATTTTAAAATGTAAAACCGATTAGAATGAAAGTTGGTATGGTAGTGGTTTATGGTTTGAACAAACACATAGTCTACTTTTTATCCCAAACAGATACAATGATGTATTATTGTGTGTGTATTTTTGACTGTCTTTCACGCCCAGAGGGCTAAACCGATTTGAAATAAAATTGTTATGGTAATGGACACATGGGCTACTTTTTATCACATGGCTTACAATTAAATTTACAGTGTTCCCGTGGGATAATCAACTATTGTACGTATTTTCGTCTATCCTTCACACCCAGTAGTAAGTTAAGGATGATACAGATTTAACGTAGAGTGACAATTGGGAGGGGCCAAAGAAATCTCATTTCACGTGGGCGGAGACGCGGGAAATAGCTAGTACTGTGTAAATCATCCAATAACAGATGAAAAGGCCTAAGTTTTTTTACACTATTAAATATATTAATTACCCTTAGAGCTAAAACAATACATCAATGACAAACATTTAAAAAGTAAATAAAACACATTTTTACAAGTCATTCAATAAAATTCTAAAATTAATAAAGAAAGAGAAAGAAACAATTAAAAAAATATGATTAAACTTATAAAACCTCCCATCTAGTTTCCCCTGAGCTTGTGCGATACCCGTTCCGAATAAGTTGTTTGTTATCTCATGGTCGAGCGGCGTACTCGCTGTGCGAAGTGCATCGCCCGCGCGTTAGATGCCTACCATGACTACCTACCAAACCTCCCATCTAGTTTCCCCTGAGCTTGTGCGATACCCGTTCCGAATAAGTTGTTTGTTATCTCATGGTCGAGCGGCGTACTCGCTGTGCGAAGTGCATCACCCGCGCGTTAGATGCCTACCATGAGTGCGATTGAAACTGTAAAATGTACCTACTTAGCACAAACCTAACATAATTCAAATTTGTTTAAAGTTAATATTATGTAACTAGCTATTATAAGTATATCTTGAGCATTTGATGATAGATGCACCGGTGTACGGACAAACCTTTCAGGTTTTTAAGACACCGAGTTTGTTTCGTACTTGTTTAAAATTTCTGAAAATTAATAAATAAATAAAATAAAAAAAACTATAACCCGATTTCGCAAACTATATAACTTATGTTACCCGGGATATTATTAAGAATCTATTGCTAACTCATTCATTAAAATTGAATAGTATTTTACGCTCTACGATGGAACAAACATACATACATACATAGACTGACAAAATCATTACCCTATCTTTTGGCTTCGCCGGGTCGTCGGTCGGGTCGGGTTAAAGTCGGGTTAAAAAATGAAATAGTTATAGTTTCATACTGACCTGAAGTAGCTGGAAGCACTGGCTATCAGAAATAGTACCGAGGTGTATAAAGTGAGAGATGCTTACCTAAGTATATAAAGCATATATTATATTGGATGTAAAAAATAATAATAAATACCTTATACAGGCTGAAATTCGAGGTGTAGATCTAAAATTGTTAGCATTCTCAAACTTGCCGAATACGAATATTTTATTCAATGCTTTCTAGAATTTGTGATACAATCAAATGGCATCAAAATACAGAGTTAAGGAAGGTCGAGTTACGAATTTTGTCTAACTCAGGTTGATGACTGGTTTGAGAATCATGCTATTGCTTTTAAGAAATTACTATTGGAATAAATAAATAATGATCTACATACACCTACAGATTCTTGCCGGCTACAGCGACTGCTTCAACTCCGGTGTTGGTGGCGTTCGTGCGCTCTGGTATGGCTTAAGTAGCCGATCTTATTAACGAAGACCCGTGCACACAGCGGGCACGTAAGCACACCATTAACATACTTGTAGCTGATTGCCGCAGGTGGTCGGGCTTTCAGCTCATCTCGTTTTAGGTCCAGCTCAGTGCACCGACGAGATTCAAAATTTTCCGTTGCCTTTTTCACAAAATATCTCCATACCCGGCGGTCAGCAGCCTTTTTCTCCCACTGGAATGGGTCAATGTCGCAATTCTTCATGTTGCGCTTAAGCACATCTTTATATCTAAGGAGTTGTCCGCCATGCTTTCGCTTGCCCTCCTCCAATTCTGAGTAAAATATGCGCTTAGTCACTCGACCCTCTGTCATCCTTGAGACGTGGCCGCTCCAGCGAAGTTGTCGTCGCATTAAATAGCTTTCAATTCCACCCACTTTGGCTCTCCGTAAAACTTCGGTGTTGCTTACGCGGTCGGACCAGCTGATCTTTAAGATTTTACGGAGGCATCTTAGATGGAACCGATCTAAAGTGCGGATGTGACGACGGTATACGGTCCACGTTTCTGAGGAGTAAAGAATATTAGGCAGCACAACAGCCATATATATGGAGATCTTTGTGGCCAGCTTCAGGTCATGTGAGCAGAAAACGTTGGTATCCAGCTTACCAAATGCCGCAGCAGCGGCACCGATTCTGCTGTTGATCTCAGCGTCAAGGTCAGACGCCGACGTTACCGTGCTCCCCAGATACCGGAACTTGTGGACCTGCTTCAGTACGTCGTCGCCAAGTTTGACTGTCAATGTCTCTTGACCATGAATATCCAAAGACATTACTTCCGTCTTCTTGACACTGATCTTTAGGCTTTGGCCTAGAGCAGGACTCGTCAAAGCTAGTCACAAGTTGTTGAAGGTCATCTAGGGATTCCGCAAGGAAGTACAAGTCGTCAGCATACATGATCTCAGTTATCATTACTGAGATCATGTATGCTGACGACTTTCTCGTCTCATACGCCCTCATGGGCGTACGAGACTTTTGTGCGCGCTTTGAATCTGGCCAGGTTGAAGATATTGCCATCAGTGCGGAAGCGAATGCGACTTCCTTTTGAATCTTTTTGCATAAGTAAGACTTCACGGACAGCAACAGCGAAGTAGAGGGCAAAGAGTGTGGGTGCCAGGACGCACTCCTGCTTCACACCACAGGTAACGGGAAAGAAGCTTGACTCATCGCCAGCCACAGCGACGCAGCACTCCATGTCATCATGCAGAAGTCTCAGGAGTCGAATGAACTTCTCCGTGCATCCTAGTTTCCGTAACACCATCCACAGGGCTTCGCGAGGAACACTATCGAAGGCCTTTTCAAGGTCAATGAAGCAGATGTACAGGGTCTGATTCTGTTCTCTACTTTTCTCTTGCAGTTGACGCAATGAAAAGATAGCCTCGCAAGTTCCCCGATCAGGCCGGAAGCCAAAGTGTGTTTCAGGCAATATATCTTCAGAGATCTTTGTAAAGCGGTTCAGAAGTATTCTAACGAAGACGGTTTCCAGGTACGGTTAGAAGCGAAACACCTCGGTAAGAGTTGCAGTCAGCCAATGAGATACTTTGAAAGTAGCCGGGACGCGTTCTTCCTCCCACATACGAACAAAAAGTGACCATATCTTAGAGTGCAACTCCTCGTCGCCGTACTTTACCAACTCTCCCGAGATAAAGTCAACGCCAACCGCGCGTTTATTCGGCTGTTGTTTGATGGCAAGAACTACTTCATCACGAGATAGAGGCTCATCCAACTCTGTGACTTCCGGGAGCTGAGGCATTGAGCTTATGTGTGGTAGATCTGCTGTTCGATCTACGTTGAGCAGAGAGTTAAAATGATCTGCCCACCTCTTTAAGACATCCTCCCTGCTTTTTAGAAGGCACTCACCATTTACTGACTTGTGTGGTACCTTTAGCTCTGCATCACTTTTCCTAATCTCTGCGATACTTGATGAACCTTGCTGTTTTCCTCTATATCCTCGTAAGAGGCGTCGGTGTTTGCGCAATGCTTCCATCAGAATGCTGTCATTCTCATCAAACCAGTCCTCGTTTTTACGGACTGCTAGCCCAAGGGTAATTTTTGCATTGTCTAGAATGTGAGATGACAGACGTCCAGAGAGCATCGACATCACGACCCTCCTCGTTCAATGACGATAGCCCACCAGTCAAGGCTTCGGTGTACATCTTCCTCGACTCTAAAGTTTTCAGCTTTTCTAAGTTATAACACACCGGCTTTGTTCTCCCAGAACGACGAGGGTGGTGAAGGCAGAGACAAAGTTTGGTGATAACAAGCCGATGATCTGTCCAACAGTGCGCACCACGCATAACGCGGGTGACATCCATGTCACCCAGGTCCCAGGTCCACCTGGGAAACGTCCCTTTGCCTTACGATGGCATAGTCTATAAGATGCCAGTGCTTGGATCTTGAGTGCATCCACGTTGTCTTATGCTTGGCAGACAGTCTAAACATTGTGTTAGTGATCGCAAGATCGAATTGCGCACATAAGCTAAGCAGCAGCTGACCATTGCTGTTCATATTGCCGACACCGTGTCTGCCGATTACTTTAGGCCAAGCATCAAAATCTCGTCTAACTCTGGCGTTAAAATCCCCCAGTAAAAGAATTTGTTCTCTGGGATTTATGCCATCGAGGCATTGCGTCAATTCCTCGTAAAATTTATCCTTAATATCATCAGACTTGTCTAGCGTCGGGGCATAGACACTGATGACATTTAGGTAGTTATCATTGTCAAGGTGAAGGCGCAAAGTGGTAAGGCGGTCTGAAATATTAGCGGGACACTCCTGCAGTTTCTTTACAAGGCAATTCTTGACCGCGAATCCGACACCTGACCTCCTGGGTTTGGAAGAACCTGTACCTTTCCAGAAAAAGGTATATCCTCCCCCGTTTTCCATCAGCTCTCCTTCGTCGGCGAGATGTGTTTCACTGATAGCAGCCACATCTACATTGTAACGGCCGAGCTCCCGAGCTACAATAGCGGTTTCCCTTTCAGGACAGGCATTTTCTTCGCGATCAAGGAGCGTTCGTACATTCCACGCGCCGAAAGTCATTTTAGTTATTTTCATTGTCTTTTTTCTTTTGTTGTTTCGACCACGAGTTAGAAGATGCGGTGGCAGTCGTGGTTACTACCATCCACTTAATGTAGGGTGAGCTTTTTTAGGGCACCTTTTCTAGCCCCTCCTCGGCTAAGCGAGGAAAGCAGTGCTTCCCTAAACAGGGCTGCTTTGTCACTTTGGGTGCTGCCGAATCCTCTCTGTCACCCTAGTGCAGGGCGAAGACAACCACGCAACATACTGCGCCCCCAGAGCCGCCAGTGTGCAGGCATCAGACAAAGCCCGGCTTGCATCAAACCAGACCTCTCTACTTCAGCCCATCGCCACGGGACTTAGCACAAAATCGGAGTCCTTAATTCGGAAACAGTCAGGTACGCAGGATATATTAAAGTGCACAGACGTAAGCGCAAACGCAAGTGCACTCTCTCGTCCTTGCTCTCTTTGTCCCGGTGGAATGGGGAACCGCTACGACCGGAAGAGAGTTCGGATGCAGTGTCTGGTGATAGTAATGACGCCTCAACCTATCACCTCGGCCTTCCACAATGCCACGCTGATATTGTTGCGTTTACTACGCGGGAGGCTCCCGCTTTGTCAGGGAACACGGGAAAGGAAAATGGGAATGAGGAGAGGAGCAGGGGAAAAGGATACTAGCACCAGGGATGGATTGATGGTGGGGTTAGTAGCTCGAGGAAACCGGGGTCGCGTACCCGAATCCTGACTAAAAACCAACGGACAGTTGGTTAAAGAAGGACCCTCTGATGCATTACATATGCATTATGCATATCTATATTATATGTATAGATACACCAGTACCTACACCTACAAAATACACCTACTAGCTTACAACCTTTTCTCAAACATATCCAATACAAATGCAAAATATATGCGTAAATTTGTAAGCAGGATCTGACGACATTTTATATTCTCGCTAGTCATATTATATTAAATTGGTAGTCCGATATTGTAAAACATATTTTCACCAAGCTAACTTGGTAACAATTTGTTTTATTTTTATATAAAAAAAGAAAAAAAGAAAATAGTACTCTATTTCATGTACCTATATACCCTGTTTTTCCTGATACGGAATAAAAATCACCCAGGTTAAGATACTCCTATGTTCTATTGAAAAATTTCATCCCGTATATTAAAAGTTAAAAAAAATGCTATTAAAAATATTTTAATATCACACATTCCCCTTTTTGTTATATAAGGAAAATACCTTTGAAAAAGTAAACATAACGATAAATATAATAATTGCTTTGAAACTGGAGTGGGGAAAAACTAATAATAAATTTGCATTACATTTAAAACCGTCAGGTTATTCTATTTTTATTCTATTGCGCACTTAATTATTGCGTCAATTTATTGCGAAACAGAAAATAGAAATAAAATACCTTGGCCGTTAAAGACCCGCCGCTTAAAACGTGTAGATCATAAACCAAAATACTATTATTTGATTGTACAATTATTGTCATTCGCATTTCCTTTCCTGTAATTATTTTGGAGAAGTGCAGATAATCAATATATTATTAATCATAACTTATATGAATATTCGTTGAAGTGAGTTAAAATGTATGAGAATTTACCCCACCTCCTGCAGATACGCATCCTGTGTCGTTGTAATCCAGGTGTAATTACGCTTGCATCTAGACTAAGTTTGTCTTTTGTCGCCTTAGCAAAGCTTGTTCCATAGAAAATGACCTGTGTCCTTTAAAACAGTTAAGCAACAATTCAAGTTGTGTTTTAATGGATCATATTTGTTTACTTGGCTGTTAAATTAACATAAACCTACTCTTGTACTCTTCGTAGATGGATTTTAGGCATGTAAATTATAAAAACAAAATATCATCACATCACATCAATATGGACCGTAAAAACAACCGTATTGCTATCTAAATATAAATCTGAAAAAATATATTTCAAATTAAATTTAAAAATTTTTAAACCGAATTTAAATAAAATAGTTGGAGGTTTGCAGGTTTACAGGTGGAGTTTTAGTCACCTCCTTCTGTTCACAACACTTTAGTCTTCCCAGAGTTCTTATAACGTGCGTTCCTATAGGAATATGTCTCACTGTCGTGGGCGGGAATTAGTAGCGGAAAAGTCTAATAACACATGCGGTGTCGGCCATCGCACACGCACTCGCCGCGACGCTTGCAATGTATTGCAGTCGTGTATCTTCGTAATTTCTTCGGCTTGCGTCGGAGAGGAAAGGGGAGTGAAATACTGCTTATCTATCTATATAATGAGATGCCATTCATAGTGGCGTTCTACGCTCATAGATGGCGCTACTATTTCCCCCGGCCTTAAAGGGTTGGCTTTAAAAAAAATAAAAATAAAAATAATTTAGCTATGTTAGGCGTATCCATTATCGCATAACCTATCCATAGACTAAGGCAGCGGTATTATTAATTAACTAAAGCGAAGTAATAACAACTAATCTTATTATCTAGATGCCTAAACTAAAGGAGATCCAGCCTTAGCTAAACCTCACTGCGTTGGCAGTGGGCAGAGACGTACGACAGAGCGCACGTAACTTCCCTTTGAAGTTTTCACGGTAACAGCGCGGGTTGTACCGTCTTTAGAGGTATGTAATTTCTCAACGATGCCTAATGGCCACGAAAACCACGTTGGCGTTGGCGAATTGTCGTTGATAATAATCACCAACGTTTCCTGTATAGGAGACCCAGGACTATTCCACTTGGATCTAGTCTGAAGCTGGTGAATATATTCTGAACGCCAACGTTGCCAGAACGATTGTACAAGCTTATCTAACAATGCATGTCTCTGGAGTAAGCTAGAGCAGTCTACTTCAGGCGCAGGAAGTAATGACAATGGTACTGTGTTTAAGACATGTGCAGGAGTTAACGCTGACGGTTCCGCGTGATCGCTACTTAATGCAGTGAGCGGACGCGAATTAATTAATACTTCAACTTGAGCAAGGACAGTTAAAAGCTCTTCATAAGAAAGAATTTGTTGCCCTATGACCTTGAAGAGATGCGTTTTAATTACCTTAAGCATGCTTTCCTAACATCCCCCAAAATGTGGTGAAGCCGGCGGAATAAACATCCAATCAATACGATTAGTGAAAAGCTCTTCCTGCAGATGCGTGCGGTACTCCTTATTTAGGAAATTATAAAGGTCGCGTAGATATGAATTTGCACCCACGAAACAAGTGCCGTTATCCGTGTATAAACACTGTACGGGGCCGCGCCGCGATCGAAATCGTTTTAGGGCGGCCAGAAATGACACCGTGCTCAAATCCGTCGCAACTTCGATGTGCGTAGCGCGCGTTGCCATACACGTAAAATACATAACCAGGTCTTACGACCTTTAACACCTTGACCGCGAACTGGGGTGTATTGGAGTGGTCCTGCGTAATCACAACCAGTATGTGTAAAAGCTTTGTCCACTTGATTAACGCGCTGACAAGGAAGGTCGGCCAAAAGAGGAAATATCGGGCGTGGGCGGAATTTTAAACAAGTGATACATTTATGTATCCTGTGGCGAATTGTTCGCCGCGCAGCAAAGAGCCAATATTTATGCCGGAGTAAGGACATAAGCAACTCTGGACCAGCATGGAGATGCTTCTTGTGATAAAAATCAACAAGAAGATCTGTTCAATAATATACCTACATCACAATCTAGCGGCGAATGGCGCAAACCTACCCTGGCGTGAACACAGCATAAAATATAACGCCATCTGACAACAATGGCAACGACTCACTCGCTTCCAGTTCGTTCAACGTCTAAAAGCTATTTTTTTGTAAAAAAGTCGAATTTCATAAAATATACGTTTATATTTTGAAGAAAGCAAATAAAAGCATTCATTGACGATCACCCTTGTCCTCATCACATAGGAAAGAGTAGATTCTTAACATTCTGGTCCTTCGAGCCGGATTACGAAGAACCACGCGGCTACGTGGAGCGTCACATCAGAAGGCATTGGAGAAAAGGATTGTCCAGGATTGACGGCAAGTTGCTTCCGGTCAGGTCACAAAACCCATTTCCTTAATCCATGTCCAAATATTTGCGTCAATATTGTTATTTTTTCGTCTCAGTTTTCGTGTTATGCGGCGCTGCGCCAGAACGTTGCCGAGCGGGAAACTATAACTACTCTTGCTTTCCTATGCTTATAACCTTTCAAAATGAGTGACGATGAGTCTCTTCAGTTAGATTCTGTCCCAGGGTCCCGTTACAATAAGCGAAAGGGCTAAATATCCTCGTTTAGGTGTTAGCACAAAGCCAAATAAACATCTCGCCGATTTGAAAAAGCAGCGAGGTACACTGAAAGGCAAGCTCACGTTATTTGAAAAGTATATTTCAAAATAAGACCAATTAACATTAAATTCGAATATGAAAACTGAATTAGATTTACGAATACAGTCAACTTGCACTATTTTCCAAAGTTTTAATGATATTCAAGGTGAAATTGAGCAATTAATTGATGAGCCCGTTTTATCCACTCAATTAGAATATCACGAATCATTTGAACAGCAGTACTTTTCCAACATGGTTGACGCAAAGTGCTTAGTGAATCCTAATAGTAGTGAACAAACCCAATCTGTTTTCTATCAAGTGTATAATCCTGTGTACATTAAGTTGCCAGTAATAAAACTACCTGCGTTTGATGGTGCGTAATATCAGTGGTTGTAGTATAGAAACTCATATCTCACCATGATACACAATCGTGAAGACCTCAATGACATACAGAAGTTTCATTATTTAAAATCGTCTCTTAATGGTTCTGCCTCTCAAGTTATATCTGCTTTGGAATTCACTGCGGAAAACTACTCACACGCATGGGATTTATTAGAAAATAGGTTTCACAAGAATCATTTATTAGTACAAAATCATGTAAAAGCGTTATATACTGTTCAGTCACTTCAAAGCGAGTTGACACTTCAGATCGTATGTTCAGATTAGAAAATTAATAGACTCAATATTACGTAATTTGCGAGCACTTAAATCACTGAACGAGCAAACCGATGCTTGGGATACGTTAATTGTTTATCTTATTGTTTCTAAACTCGATCAGTCCACCGAACGTGAGTGGGAAACTCATAAAGGTATTCTTGTGTCTAAAAATAATTCAAATAACAGCAAATTAACTGATCTTCTAGAATTTTTGAAAAACCGTGCGGATATGTTAGAAATGATTAAATCAAATAATAATAAAAGTTTTTCTACGTTTAAGCACATTAATACCATTATTTGTATTCTTGTCCATTTTTTTAAATTTCCCGTGCAAGATAGATGTATAATTGTGAAAAATAAAGGCCTTTGTCAAAATTGTATTCGTTCTAATAATCACTTACCAAGCGAATGCTCATATGGTCCATGTAAATTATGTAAAAATAATCATAACACATTGCTTCATAATAATAATACTTCTAGCGAAAGGATAGGTAAGGCCGCATCCACGACTATTTCATTATCGAGTGAAAACAAATCAGCTGCTACGCAGCAGGTACACTCCGGGCGCAATCTACTTACGTGCAGTGCTGCGATACAACAGGTTTTATTGTTGACGGCACTCATCGATGTTCCTGACTCGAGTAATTACTATCTCACAGTTAAAACACTCCTTGACAACGGGAGTAAAAATCGTTTTATCACAGAATCGTTATGTAATCGTTTACAATTGCCTATTATACAGTCCACAATTCATATTTCAGGTGTAGGACAAAGCGTTTCAAAAAGTTCCTACACCTGCAAAATAAACATTCGTTCTAAAGTTAATGACTTTAATACAAGTATTCAATGTTGGGTTCTGCATCGTATTACATCGAAGTTACCTTCGTTTGACGTTCAATGTCAATATATGTATACAGATACCTAAACATATTTCGCTCACCGACCCGAAGTTTAGTGTTCCGTCAGACATTGATATACTTTTAGGGGCGGATATATTTTGGGATCTATTAAATAATACTAAGATAAAACTCAGCAGTGGTCCATATCTGTACGATTCCAAAATAGGATGGATCATCTCTGGCCCTATTTGAAGTAATGATTTGTTTAAGCCTGAGGGAGTTCAATGTAATTTTGCTCAAATTAAAACTCAATTACAAAAAAAATACCGGTTGTCTGTAAAGTCGGTTTACTGACGATAGTTGAATGTGACAACGTCAACAACAACAACAACAACAACAATAATAATAATAATGAGGTAAAGGCAATGCGAGGTAACGCTGGTACTTGGGTACTTGGTAACGGTACTTGGTAACGATAACGGGTAACAGGTAACGAATGAGTCATGTTTTTTCGTGCGTGCAGCCGGCTCCATCGATTTATAAGACGTTATCATGTCAAAATTCTGGGAGTTAGAAGAGTTGCCTGACTTACCAAATATCATGTCGAAAGATGATCGGTATTGTGAAAGGTTATTTACAGAGACTACAAAACGTGATGAACATGGTAGATTCTCTATTCGTATTCCTTTAAAGGAGTCACCCGAGTTGTTAGGTTAAGTTACACTATGGCAAAAAATAGTTTTTTATGTCTCGAAAGAAAGTTAGATCGTTTACCTAACTATAAAAAATTATATTTGGAATTTATTCGGGAATATGAGGCACTCAGTCACATGACCCCAGTGGCATCAAAGGATGTCCCTGGCATATTGAGCAAACCGCATTACATCCTACCTCATCACGGTGTTTACCGAGAGGATAGTGTCACTACAAAATTGCGCGTTGTGTTTGACGCGAGCGCGAATACGTCGAACAATAAATCGTTAAATAATATACAACATATAGGACCGCCATTACAAAATTATATTTTGTTTATCTTACTTAGGTTCAGGCAGTATAAATACGTAGTGTGTGCGGACATTCAGAAACATTTTAGACAAATCTTAATTCAACCAGATCAACGTAACTTGCAATTAATACTATGGGAAAGTCGAGACTTACCTTTGCAACTGTATAAGTTAAATACGGTGACGTACGGTACGGCGTTGGCTCCTTATCTTAGCATGCGATGCTTAAACAATTAGCTTTAGAAAGTGATGATGATTTGATTGCTAGGACCATTAATGACAACTTTTAGGTTGATGACCTTATAACTGGAGGGGATGACCTTGACTCGTTAATGCAGTTGTGTAATAAAATATCCGTATTACTAAAAAAGGGTTGTTTTCTGCTACATAAGTGGACGTTTAGTCATGACGTGTTGATGATTGTAAGGACCTAAACATCGGTGAAAATCGATTGTCTAAAACGTTAGGGTTAGGATGGTGTACAAAAAATGATGAGTTTTATTTCAGAAGTAAGGTTACACATAGTGACACAGTAGTAACGAAACGTACTATATTATCAACCATCGCACAAGTGTACGATCCTTTAGGTTTGCTAGTGCCTGCGGTAATTACAGCTAAATCATTGTTACAAAATTTATGGTTACATAAAATAGATTGAGACGACGAAGTTCCTAAAAATATTACGACTACATGGCATAAGTTTCTTTCTGATTTACAACATTTACACGATATTAAAATATCTCGCTATGCGATTTGCGGAAATTACATAGAACTTCATAATGATTGTGAAAATACTATACCTATTTCAGTGCATTTATTATGTGCTAAAAGTAAATTGGCGCCGATAAAGTCAGTTAGCATTCCTAGGCTTGAGCTATGCGGAGCGTTAGTAGGTGCAAAATTGTATTATAAAATAAAAAGGTCTTTGTACTTAAATTTTGATAAGGTTTATTTCTGGACTGACTCAACAATAGTACAGTAGTGGCTTCGTCTGTCACCGCATCTAATCAAATCTTTTGTACAAAATCGTGTCGTTGAAATAAACGAATTGACATGTGATACAATTTGGCGGCATGTCAAGGGCACGGCGAACCCTGCCCATATCATAACACGAGGTGCTACGCTAGACACATTAAGGTACGATAAAAATAATATCTGGTGGTGCGGCCCTACGTTTTTACGAGAACCTAGTCGCAGGTGGCCTATGACTGATATTAAAGAATCGAAACAATGATATTATTTGAATAGAATTTACATTCTATTCAAATAATATCATTGTTTGATTTTGAACGCTTTTCGTCATTTATTCGTTTGCAAAGAGTTTGTGGATATTTATTGCGATTTATAAATTTATAAATAACTATAAAATAACGATTCATAAAATATACGTTTATATTTTGAAAAAAGCAAATAAAAGAATTCATTGAAGATCACCCTTGTCCTCATCACATAGGAAAGAGTAGGTTCTTAACAAGATCTACTACATGATCATGACGCGGTAGAAGATAAGGATATCAGGAAGATAAGGATAAGCTTATAGTTGTACGGTTCGTCCGAATTCGACAGACGACCACCAACGCGTATTACGCCGTGCTGATCAAGGAACGGCTTAAGTTTAAGAAGCGCGGGAGAACAAGACTTATTATTTTTCTAATTTTCAATATCGTTACTAAAGTAAACCGTCTCTACGGCTCGTAATAATCTATACACCGGAAATTCAAGATCGGAACTTGAAATAAAAGTCCTGTTAGGTAATAACCTAAGAAACCTATAGAAATAAACGATAGCGCGTACTAATTTAGTCCACGACGACATGCGTAGTGCGAGTGTGTGTAGTGGGGATTCCACAATTTCCACAACTACGGGGTGAGACATAGATTTCCGCTCGGGTACGTCTTCGTTTTCCGTATCGTGGTCAAATGGTTCAATGGGCCACTCCGACGGATCATGGGAAATCCAGGTGGGTCCATGATGCCACAATGAACGATTTAGAAGCTTACCAGGAGTAATACCGCGGAAAGGCAATCGGCAGGATTTTCAGTACCTGCGACGTGATTAAAACAAGCGGGGGCGATGAATTCATTTATCTTAGTAACGCGGTTTGCGACAAAGGTATGCCAGCGGTGCCAAGAGGAACGAATCCAAGAGAGGGCCACCTTGGAGTCCGTAAACGCGTATATTCCCTTCATGGGATAGTGAGACGAAACTATGTGTCGTGAACTCTGCGAAGTAGTTGAGACAACAGAAGGGCCACTCATAATTCCAGCCTCGCAACCGAAATAGTTTTAACCGGCTGTTGCATAATGACAACAGCGGTTTTAAGAAATGTTATTGTCAATGTCATATTGACAGATGTCACGAGTAAAGCTTATTTACTTAGGAGGAGGAGCTTATTCTCAGTGTAGACTGTAGACGTATTTGTGTTAGACATATCTCATTTGTAATACGCAGCTGTGTTAAGCACCAATAAAGGAGAATATAAGAATTGTTGCTATATTATTATCATCACCACTCAAGCGAAGGACTTACATATCAAGAGGTCGTTGCCCGCTATATGGTGTCAGAAGTGAAAAAGTTGTCAAGAAAACGAAAATTATGAATGCAAAAGAGGGTACATCGAAAATTCCGGAAGCTTCGAGACAATCTGAGTGCGGGAACTCAACAGTGGCAGGAAACGGAGTGCAGAAGCTTGAAATCGCTACAGAAATTATCAAAAATAATGCTGAAAATTTCAAGAAATGAACGCAGTCATTCGAGATATTCCTATTGGCGTCGGGGATGGAGAAAACGGAAGACAAAAGAAAAATTGCAATCATCCTGCATTCCATGGGAGAAAAGGGTCTAAATATCTACAATTCCTTCAATTTGGACCTAAGCACTGCTACATTCCAAGAAGTCAAAGCAAAATTCGTCGAGTATTTTGAACCCAAAAAGAATTTGACGGTGGCGCGGCACAAATTTTTTACGTTGAAGCAACGTGTGAAGGAATCCTTGGAAAATTTTCTAATGGAATTAGAAGACGCAAGTCATACCTGTGAGTTTTTTTCGCTAGGCGATTCCCTTGTAAAGGACATTCTCATTGCTAATATGGCCACAAACTTCTCGCAATTTCGTCAAAAGCTCCTATAAGAGCAAGATCTATCCCTAGAAAGAGCCAAGAATCATCCCAAGAGCAAAGAAGAATCAATCAATGCAGCAGATGGAAGAGAAGAAGCCACAATATACAAGCTACACAAAAGTCGTCGGGCCAGTTCTCCTCCATACCAGAAAAGAAAAAACTCAAGATCCGCATCACGTCAAGGTCACCCAAGGTCAGCTACACCTGGATCCAGAACAACGTCGTGTGTAAAGTGCAACACATCGCATGGTCGCCGCAACTGTCCAGCATGGAAACACAGATGCAGGTCATGTTATAAATATGGACATTTTACTCATTTATGTTTTAAGAAAAATAGTATCAGGACTGTTGTTTCTGGGGTAGGTAGCATAAATCTCGATGATGAATCAAGCCCCAAAAGTGCTGAGGCTGAGATATTTACAATATGTTTTGTTCAACATTAAAAACATAAAGTCACAAAATGCTAGTACAAATTTGATTAACACAGACAATTCCTGGCATTATTTTCTTAAAATAAACAACAAAAATGTAGATTGCCTAATTGACACTGGAGCAGACATAAATGTAATGTCTTATCAAGTCTTTAAAGAATTAAATCTTAAATTTGACAAACAGAGTAAAGAAATGTTTAAAAAATATAATATCTTCGCCTACTGTGGGCACAGAATTCCGATACTGTCAGTGTCAAATATTTGTTGTTTACTTGAAAACAAAACAAAACCGGAAAACATTACTTTTGTTGTAACAAAATTAAATTGTCCAACTGTGATTGGCTTACCCACTTGTATAAACCTAAATTTAATAACAAAAAACTTTTCTATAAGAAAAGAAAATTACAAAAATATTGAGCAAAATGTATATAATATGTATCAAAAAACTTGTGACAAAATTATGACCAGATATAATGATGTGTTTCAGGGTCTGGGCTGTCTCCCATACGAACACAGCATCGTGCTAAAGAAGGATGCTATTCCGTGCGTTGATCCCCCTAGAAAGGTACCTTTCGCGTTGGTTGAACCGTTAAAGAAAGAGCTTCAACTCATGGAAAACATGGAAGTCATACGGAAGGTGAACAAACCTACTCTCTGTGTGAGTAGTTTAGTTATAGCCATGAAAAAGAATGGTGGATTGAGAATTTGCTTAGATCCTAGAAATTTAAATAAAAATTTATTGAGATGGCATTATCCAATTAAAAACATAGATGAAGTCAGGTCTAAATTGTCCAAAGCCTCTTATTTTTCACATTTAGATGCATTTTATGGGTTTTATAATATAAAATTCACATCAGTTCGACAGTGAGTCTTGAGCAGTGCGGACGTGTTATCGTTAATACTCCGAAGTCTTCATTCAAAATTAAACCGTACTTACTTAAATCACAATTTACAAATCACTACTGTTAAGTGCAGCGGTCAAAGAGTAACGTCAAGTCAGAAGCGCAAAATTGTTTTGATCGCCTGACGAAAAGGATAAATACGCTTCTAATCCCGAAATAAGAAAATCATTGGAAGAATGTAATGTGACTCTACGAACGCAACGGAAGTACAACGATGAGTTGACGGAGGCTATTGAAAGCATTACATCCAAAGTTATGGCTACTATGGAAGTCTGGAAATGTGATTTTCAAAAAAACTTTCTAAACATGACATCTGAGTTCAACACCTTACTGACAACGGATCTTGAAAAACTTAGTGCATCTCTCAATGTCTCTCTTGCTAAAATCAAATCGGATATAAGCCATATGCATCAAGAATAAATGTCAAAAATCACGTTGAATCTTTGGAGCTAAAACAAAATGACACGATCAAGCAAGTAACAGCTATTGAGAAGTCGTTACAGTTTCACAGCGATCAGTACGATACATTCAATAAAAAATGGAGCTATCGGAAATAAAGCTATTGACGCATTGGAATCAAAAATTGACATACTCTCAAATGAAAATAAACGCTTGCAATTGGAATTAAACGCTAATAATCAAAGAGAACGGTTATTGAACTTAGAAATTGTGGGAGTTCCAGAACAAAAAAATGAAAATTTATTGGACATCTTCTTTGCGATAGCTACGCATTGTGGCGTAAATATATCACTAGGTGACGTTCTCGAGATTAACCGTGTAACGCCAAAACACAAGCAGCAAGGGCGGTCAAGGAATATTATAGTAAAACTAAAATCACGTCTTCTAAAGGATAACATAATATTTGGAGCACGTAAAAACCGTCTCACCCCCAAAGTTTTAGGACTTACAGGCAATAACTCGAGAATTTTTGTGAATGAGCATCTCATGCTGCTAGATGCTTTTGAAAAAGTGCAGAGAGCTGCGAAGCTAAAAAAACTAAGTACGTGTGGACAAAACATGGAAGAATTTTTGTGAGGAAAAGCGACACTGCACGGGCACTTCAAATTGCACAAGAGGCGGATATACTGAAGATTGTCTAATTAACCGTTATTTTATTAAAAACACCAGATACGTCTGTAACGTATTTTTGAATGTCTCACAAAAACTCTTTTTTCCACTTAATGCATGCTCAAATATATTAAAATTACGTCTCAAAAAGTCATTTATGATTAATTTTATGCATTTTGTTAAAGTAACTGTTAGTCCTATCGAAATGTTTTACAGTTGCTCCTCTTTTGCAATAACATACTCTTTGCCACATTCAAAAATAGCAAGCATTAATATTTTTTCTTAATCTACCGACATGACACATACACTAAATAAGGGTGCGACACTTTACAACAATCAGACTACTATAATTCTTATTGCCCAAAAATTAATTTTAATTAAGGGAATTTTGACCTTACACATTACACTTCTACTATCAAAATATATTAGTTACAATTACATAATGCAGACTGTGTTCCAGGATTTTATTTTATATACAAATAAAAAAAATATATTTTGAATCTCACCGTCCTCTTAGGCCTTAATATGATATTAAGGTACTTGCAAACTAATAACAGCCTCAAATTATACCACATGATGGAATTAACTCAATCACACCTAAAGCGCGCACCACTTTTTATCGTGTATCGTGTGACTGCGGTTACGATGTTAGTTGATTTACCGTTCGGCTCCCGTCGTCACCACTCGGGCCACAACATGACTTTGCCGGAATATAATAATTTTATAAACCACCCGTTTACAGTCAGAATTTTAATATTTAACAAGATTATCCCTTTGGCAGATACAAATTTTTAAGATTACCTTTTGGAATAAACACGGCTACAGAAATTTTCTATAAAACCATGATAGATCTTTTCGGAGACATTGAAGGTAATTTGGAGTGACGACATTTTAATATGCGGTGAAACAATGGAAATACACAGTAAAAGGTAAGAGATTTTTTTGGAAAGGGCTAGTTAATTTAAAATTAAATAAATCCAAGTGCAAGTTTCTTCTATAAGAAATAGCATATTTGGGCTTGTATTCCTTTGTCATTCTGTTAGAGCCCTTAAAATTTGTTCCATTGTCACTGTACATATGACTAGGGGTGCCCCGCCGGGTACAAAACCGACGAAAGGCTGCAAGAAATCCAGGGGTGCTGAGGTCTGATACGAGCTCTAAGTGCACGGCCTTGGTCGATAAGCATACGAAGACGGCAACTTATCCTTTCATTGTTTTTATTCCGCGTCCCTTTTGTGCCTTAATGTCAAAGTGGCCTGTGACGTCCACACCTGTATGGCTAAATGGACGAGACGGTGTAACGCGTGGTTCTGGCAGATCAGCCATCTGTTGATGATTGTGGTGACTGTAACGCCTGCATTTAACACACTTACGTAATTCTCTTTTGACTGTACGGAGCCCACTAAGTATCCAGTATTTGTATCTAATGTGTGATAAGGTAAGTCTGGGTCCCCCATGTAATGTTAAAATATGAGCTTGTTGTATAATGAGATCAGTGAGACGACTATGACTTGACAAAATGATTGGATTTTTCGCACAACCATTTAAATGAGATTTATTAAGTCGCCCACCAACCCTCAGTAATCCATCATCCTGGATAATAAACGGATTTAAGCATAATATTATTTTACTATTCCTAGGTAATTTTTTATTCTGTTTTAAACAATTAATTTCTTCCTTAAACTCTATCGATTGTACTGTTTTAATTATAATACAATAAGCGTTTTCCGTTTCAACAGCTGACAAATATGACTGATGTGGCACATTCTGTTTGTTGCGAAGGCACTGGATGTAACGTGATAGCCATGCCACTGTTGTTGCGACACGTGCCATTGAACTGTATTCATTCGGTAATTGTAATACTAAAGTCTTTTGTTTTATAATTGTTGATAAGGTAACGTTCACACTGGGTTTAATTTCTATGTCGTATGTCGCTAATGAGAAATGTTTTTGATCGAATTAACGTCTAAATTGTTGAGTCATTCTGGTCCCCACCATAATGTATGTGATGCTAGTTGAGAGACTGTTAATCCTCTTGTAGCATAATCCGCTGCATTTTGGTCTGTGCTCACATGATGCCAACGAGAAGGTTCTACGATATCTATAATTTTTTGCACTCTGGTGGATACAAATTTTTGCCGTCTGTTAATGTCACCTGAATCCAGGCCAATACGATCATAGAATCACTCCAGCAATGAACTTCATACTGAACGTCATTGTAGCCAGAACCTTATTCAAAAGACATGCCAAAAGATATGCGCTACATAATTCAAGCTTAGGTAATGTTAACTTATTCTTTATAGGAGCAAGTTTTGTTTTTGCCGTAAGAAGCCTAGTTGTGCACTCGCCTTTACTGTTTGTAGTGGTAATGTAGACCACTATGCTGCTATTTACGTTACGCTGCTACTGATAATCCTAGCGGGGTGCATTTACGCCGTCCATCGTGCTCTTAAGATAAGCAAACAGCAGTTCAGAGTATCTCCAGCAGTAGTTGGAACCGCGCCGGTGGTTCTGCGGGCCGTGGAGGCCCGCAACGTGGAACTCTCGCAACTGGCCACAACACAGCAGCCATCAATATCATCGGGGGTGGCTCCTCCGAGCACCAGTACGCAGTTTTGTGTTTGGTCATTTATCATCCCTTCTATTAACTGTAGAAACACTACATTCCTTTTGGTCCTTTGTTACGTCAGGACCTTACTCGTGTCGCGTACATACAGTTTCTTATCTTCCGCGTTGCGTAGTGAGGATATCAGTGACTTTTTACAATATTTAGCACATACAGAGTTAAACCTGTGACGAACAGTTGCAGTGACAGACTCTAGTGACGTGTTCAGTGGTCTCTATACCGTGAGGCTTCTGCAGCAGCGACAATAGCCCCGCAGGAGAGTAAACCACATGAACCAACTAAGATCTTTCCATACTTTTTATAACAAATCACAATGGACAAGCTAATTCAGCTGCAAAACGCGAACGCGAACTATAAGCTCAGTCTGTGCGGCCAACCTGACACTGCATATTTCGTCGAAAATCAATACGAGAATGCATTTAAATTTTATAATGAAGTCCGCTATAGAATTTCTTTCTATCCACCTGCAACTAAATTAGACCAGACAGGTGCTAGTTTGTCCGTTAGTCAATACTCGACAACACATTCGCCGTCGCGAGAACAGGCACCGCCAGCACAGGCACCGCCAGCAATACCGCAAGCACAGGCAACGCCAGCACAGGCACCGCCAGCACCGCCACAACAGGCATATAGACGTTGAAACAAATTTGTCGCTTCAACGTACAAACTTTAGGGCATTTGCTAGGATAATAAACAACATCGACATAGATAAAATTTGCGATAAATGGGACTTAGAAGACAAGTTGCGCAATGTTCAGTCACGCTGGACTAACATAGATTCTTTACATTTAGAAATAGATAATTTATTACAAGGCACTTATATAAACTACGGTAATGAGTTTTCTTATTACGAAAATCGTTACAAATATATTAAACGCTCATTAAATAAAAAATTAGCCTCTGCAGCTCACATCCAACAAGCTTCGCCTCAAAATAGACATACCAGTTTTTACAGGCAAGTACACACAGTGGCACACTTAAAGGGTAAATTAAGAGGAGAAGCTGAGCGTCTTATACAACATTTACATATTTCCGCTGAAAACTACGATACCGCATGGGAGCTTCTCACTCATCGATATAATAATCGTCAATTACTATTCACAAAACAAATAGAAATATTTTTGAATCAACCAGCTTCTTACAAACAGTCAGCTTACGAAATAAGACGTCTTTATGATACCTCAATGGAGTGTGTAAATGCCATACAAAATCTAGATATTAACACTTTTACATGGGATCCGCCTCTCGTGCACCTGATTACGAAAAAATTGGACCCTGACTCGTACAGTGATTATCAGGAAAATCTTAAAAATTCACGAGAGCTGCCTACGCTGGACGCGCTCATGAACTTCCTAGAAAATAAGTTTACAGCTTTAGAGCCCATACAAAACAGAAAAGCTCAAACTTTCATACCAAAGCCCTCTTCGTCGGATTGAAATAATACACAATATAATACGAAATACATAAAAGGCAAATACATTGCGAAACCGCATTATCAGGCTGCAGCGACTCGCACGTGGAACTGTCCGCTGTGTCAGTAAAACCATATTTTATTTAAATGTAATAAGTTTATTAAGTTGTCGGCTGAGGAAAAAATGAGGACGGTTTTAAATTTAAATATTTGTCAAAATACAATACATACACGATGCCAATGGATGCACTTCTGCAAAACGTTGTAAACAATTTCATGGGGATCACAACACCATTCTACATGATGGATATTACGCCGTTTTCAGAGCACATAAATCCTTACCTCATTCTACATATTCGACGTCATCGATTACGCAAGTACATCCCGTCGTCACAACAGCTCCGTCGTCGAGTTACATACCTACATCTAACTTACCTAATAATCATTTTACACCAAATAAAAATCGTAATGTTAACTACGTAGCTACGGATAATGAGGAGATTTTATTAACTACATTATTATTAAAAATACAAGCCTACGATGGTACTTACATAGTTTTAAGAGCACTTTTAGACCAAGGCTCTCAAATTTCATTAATTTCGGAGCACGCCGCCCAGCTGCTAGGTCTTCCTAGACAAAACCATCACGCTTCCATTTCTGGAATAGGGTATGGCTCAAAACAAGGAAAGGGAGTCGTTACGTTGATTTGCATGTCTATTTACGATGATTATCAATTTTCAACACAAGCTATTGTCATAAATAAAGTTATTTATCGTTTGCCTAATGGAACATTTAATAAACAACAGTGGTCACACCTACAAAATATAAGACTTGCGGATCCTGACTACAACATCTCCAGACTTATTGACATGCTATTGGATGCGACTGTATACTCTGACATCTTGATGGATGGCCTTATCGAGGGTCCTAACAAGGCACCCATGGCACAACAGACGCGGGTGGGCTGGATATTGTCAGGTGACATTAGAACATTTAATTGCTGTGTCGTGCTAATCTCAAATCAATTTTACCGATATTATGGGAACTTGAAGAGGTTCAGAGCACCTCAAGCGCCCGCTCGGAGGAAGAAGAGTATTGTGAACAGTGTACCAGTCGACCACAAGGCGATTAGAAAACGGAAAATATGAAGTTGCGATTCCAATGAAGCAGGATTTTGAGAAATATCCGGCTCGAAGGATCAAAAAGAATGTAGTGTTTCTACAGTTAATAGAAGGGATGATAAATGACCAAACCCAACGAGTGCTGTTTGTACACTGATTTATTAATTAATAGAATGGAACAATGTGGAATGTATATGCTGACACAGCATACGGCGATCGACACGTTTAACCTAACTATATTGTACTTTGTACATAAATAAAAATAAAAGTCGGCCAATATTCAAAGTTAATTATGACGAGCATAATAACATAATTAACATGTTTTACGCGAATAAAGATATTGATTGATTGATTGATCTCCTATTGTTTAGAAAGGCCTTGTTGGATCAACTTATAAGCCACTTTGGAGAACGATTACTCAAAAATTGTTAACTTTGCTAAAAAAGTTATGTAGCAAACCACGCCTTTATTTTTTAATGCCTATTTAACGATAGCCCACACGATGGGGTAGAATAATAAAAGCCCTACTTCGGTCTCGGTCAGATATTAATTACCAACAACTGACAAATCACTTTGGATACCGATTATTCGAATATGGTTTGACTTTTTAAAAATTGTATGTATGAATCCTTGCCTTTATTTTAAAAGACCTATCCAACGATACCCCAAACGATGGGGTAGAATGAAAAAATATTTATCATCCCCAAGTGGGGATAAAAAATATTTTTTCATAACCTAAAATATATTTTTTTTATTATTTTATGACCCCAAAACTGAGATCTATGCACACAGTCTTTATCTGTGCCAAATTTCATCCATTTATATTCATAATTACAGAAGCTGAAAGCGCGGACTGACAGACAGACGGACGGACAGCGCGAAACTATAAGAATTACGGAACCCTAAAAAGGGAAATGGTTTAAAGCATCGATTAAGATTTTTGGCCACTTTTTATCCTGACAAAATTTACAGCTCCTACATGAATAACGTCAAAAGTAATTGGAATAAAACTAGTCGAATACATTATACATATTAATTTAATTGTCACTCATTGATGAAATTCTTTTAATATTTCTTCAACTTTTCATGAACGTTCTTAACGTTGGCGGTAAAGTCATATTTAGTTTTCAGAGCCTTCAGTAGTTCTGGATAGTCGTTTTCCACAATCATCAGAAGCAAGTGAGAAAAGTGCTTCTGTCTCGCGTCACATTCCTCGCAGCCGTCTGCAAAGAACTCGACCAGGTGTGCTGCAAAAATAAAATGGCTCCTAAATTAAACTGTATATTAATAACCAATAAGCCGTCGGGGAGAGCCTGGCTGATGTGTGAAATCGAAATTATTTCGCGCGCACGAAAACCGAGTCAAGGGCGGTGTCCGCGTCGATAGTAAAGCGCCAGCCGTTTGAACTCGTTATCCATAGCTACGAGAGTATTATGTGGTCGCGAGAGAAAAAACTACACTGTAAATAGAACTCTGCGCTTATGCAGTAGAGCTTAAAATCGACGAGTCAAGTGCCAAATGTCAGATTTGACAACTACACGATTTTCAGCTCGATTGTAGTATTACACAGTTCTATTTACAGTGCTGTTTTTACGTCGCGTCGTGACTACTAAAAACGCTCGTGGGTACGTAGCCTTACGGCTTTTGAGTTGTTTTCCGTTATTAATATCGAGCAAAAGTCGGCTAGAAAATAGCGTTTCATGTTGTTCCTTAAATATTTATTTTATTCTGTTTTTAGTAGGTAGGTATATATATATATATATATAGTTATGGCAGCAACAGACATCCATTATTTATGAAATTTTCCACTGCTTACTATCACGGTTCACTAGACAGCCTGGTGACAGACAGACAGACAGCGAAGTCACAGTAACAGGGAGTTTGTGAACTACACTGAATTTTACCGTCCGGCAACCGATTTCCTATTTACAATTAAAATTAATTACGCCATTATTATTAAACGCATAGGGCGTTATAAGCAAAAAATCAAACAAAAGATGGTAAAACTTCGTGTAGTGCATAAACACCCGTACCAAAATATGCCCAAAAGCATTAAAAATAAGCTTACTTTTCACGTGATTGCCGAAGTCGTCACACGGAGCTTGATCTAGTAAGCACTTGTAAAAGTTCTCCAATGCGCTTTTCTCGCTCAATATCTTCCCAAAATAATCATCATCAAGATCCTCATAAGCAGCAGCTATGGCGACACACGACAGGAACCACAGCATAAGTTTCATTGTTTCTATAAAAAAGCGTGTCGTTAATGTTTTTTTTAACATTCGGAAGGTATATCTTCACACGTACACATGCAAACGTGCATTTTACCAGGGTTGTATTAGGGTTTGCTATGCTTGCCCAGTTGAGTTCAAATATGCCGTACAAACAACAGCGGTGTTCCTGCGGCACCGCACTGCTTGCACCCCTCCCCGCCTCGCCTGCCTCGTTTCAAAGTCCGGTGCGCCGGAGCGGAGCCGGGCGCGCCGTGTGGCCTTAGGCTCAAGCCGGTGCCTCAAATTTCGCGGTGTCCGGTGCGGCGTCGGGCAGTATCAGCAGCGGCGACGTGCACAGGGGGGCGCCACAGTCACCGCTTGTCAGAAATGCACTCCTGTCAAGCGGTGACTATGGCGCCCGCTTGCGCGCGTCGCCGCTGCTGTCACTGCTCGACGCCGCGCTCGATTATGGCAGCGCCTATACAATTAACATTCAATAACGTTACGAATACTTGTCGATTGTTCATGCTTACTTATGTATTGCCGTTGGTTGAGCGCTTAATAAAATACGCTAATACGCTACTGATACTGTATCAGGCAGTATCAGCAGCGGTGACGTGCACAGTACACACGCGTTGTACGCGTATTATCGTAGGCCGTAGGCCGTTACGTTACACAGATGTACTTTAATTACAACAAATAATATTGTGCTGCTTTAACCTAGATATTACTATAATATCTCGTCCATATTTTTTACTTGTTTGCCGTAATTTTGAAACCTTTAACAGCACAACACTGACCTCAATATTGTTAAATGAAAAACTCGAGATATTATCAAATGTAAAAATGATATTGTCAAATGTAGAACCGATTAGAATGAAAGTTGGTATGGTAGTGGTTTATGGTTTGGACACGTAAAACACGTAGTCTACTTTTTATCCCAAACAGATACAATGATGTATTATTGTGTGTATTTTTGAGTGTCTTTCACGCCCAGAGGGCTGAACCGATTTGAAATAAAATTGTTATGGTAATGGACACATGGGTTACTTTTTATGACATGGTTTACAATTAAATTTACAGTGTTCCCGTGGGATAATCAACTATTATTATAGTATTTTCGTCTATCCTTCACGCCCAGTAGTAAGTTAAGGAAGATACAGATTTAACGTAGAGTGACAGCTGGGAGGGGCCAAAGAAAGCTCATTTCACGTGGGCGGAGCCGCGGGAAAAAGCTAGTACTGTATAAATCATCCAATAACAGATGAAAAGGCCTAAGTTTTTTTTACTATTAAATATATTAATTACCCTTAGAGCTAAAACAATACATCAATGACAAACATTTAAAAAGTAAATAAAAACACATTTTTACAAGTCATTCAATAAAATTCTAAAATTAATAAAGAAAGAGAAACAAATTAAAAAATATGTTAAAAATTATAAAACCTCCCATCTAATTTCCCCTGTACTTGTGCGATACCCGTTCCGAATAAGTTGTTTGTTATCTCATGGTCGAGCGGCGTACTCGCTGTGCGATGTGCATCGCCCGCGCGTTAGATGCCTACCATGAGTGCGATTGAAACTGTAAAATGTACTTAGCACAAACCTAACATAATTCAAATACTGTTTATAGCTAATATTATGTAACTAGCTATTATATATCTTGAGCATTTGATGATAGATGCACCGGTGTACGGACAAACCCTTCAGGTTTTTGAGACACCGAGTTTGTTTTGTACTTGTTTAAGATTTCTGAAAATTAATAAATAAAAGAAATAAAAACTATAACCCGATTTCGCAAACTATATAACTTATGTTACCCGGGATATTATTACGAATCTACTGACAACTCATTCATTAAAATTGAATAGTATTTTAGGCTCTACGATAGAACAATCATACATACCTACATACATAGACTGCCAAAATCATTACCCTACCTTTTGGCTTTGCCGTAGTCGGGTTAAAAAATGAAATAGTCTTAGTTTCATACTGACCTGAAGTAGCTGGAAGCACTGGCTATTAGATATAGTACCGAGGTGTATAAAGTGAGAGATGCTTACATAAGTATATAAAGCATATTATATTGAATGTAAAAAAAATTATAAAATACCTTATACAGGCTGAAATTCGAGGTGTATATCTAAAATTGTTAGCATTCTCAAACTTGCCGAATACGAATATTTTATTCAATACTTTCTAGAATTTGTGATACAATCAAATGGCATCAAAATACAGAGTTAAGGAAGGTCGAGTTACGGAGTTTGTCTATCTCAGGTTGATGACTGGTTTGAGAATATTGCTTTTGGTTTAAAAAAATTACTAATTCAATTAATAAATAATGATCTACATACACCTACAGTTTCTACACCAGTACCTACACCTACAAAATACACCTACTAGCTTACAACCTTTTCTCAAACATACCCAATACAAATGCAAAATATATGCATAAATTTGTATGCAGAATCTTTATTTGAGAATCTGTCGACATTTTATATTCTCGCTAGTCATATTATATTAAATTGGTAGTCCGATATTGTAAAACAAATTTTCACCAAGCTAACTTGGTAACAAATTGTTACCAAGTTAGCTTGGTGAAAATTTTATTTTTTATATAAAAAAGTTTTATTTTTATATAAAAAAATAAAAAAACGAAATAGTACTCTATTTCATGTACCTATATACCCTGTTTTTACGGAATAAAAATCACCCAGTTTAAGATACTCCTATGTCCTGTTGAAAAATTTCACCCGTATATTAAAAGTTAAAAAAAAAGCTATTAAAAATATTTTAATATCACACATTCCCCTTTTTGTTATATGTATAAGGAAATATTATATAAATTATATACCTTTAAAAAAGTAAACATAACGATAAATATAATAATTGCTTTGAAACTGGAGTGGGGAAAAGAATGAATAAATTTGCATTACATTTGAAACCGTCAGGTTATTCTATTTTTACAATAATTATTGCGCACTTAATTATTGCGTCAATTTATTGCGAAACAGAAAATAGAAATAAAATACCTGGGCCGTTAAAGACCCGCCGTTTAAAAAGTGTAGATCATAAACCAAAATACTATTAGATTGTACAATTATTGTCATTCACATTTCCTTTCGTGTAATTATTTTGCAGAAGTGCAGATAATCAATATGTTATTAATCATAATTCATATATTAATATTCGTTGAAGTGAGTTAAAATGTATGCGAATTTACCCCACCTCCTGCAGATACGCATCCTGTCTCGTTGTAATTCAGGTGTAATTACGCTTGCATCTAGACTCAGTTTGTCTTTTGTTGCCTTAGCAAATTGGTCCATAGAAAATGACCTGTGTCTTTTAAAACAGTTAAGCAACAATTCAAGTTGTGTTTTAATGGATCATATTTGTTTACTTGGCTGTTAAATTAATATAAACCTACTCTTGAACTCTATGTAGACGGATTTTAGGCATGCAAATTATAAAAACAAAATATCATCACATCACATCAATATGGACCGTAAAAATAACCGTATTGCTATCTAAATATAAATCTGAAAAAATATATTTCAAATTAAATTTTAAAATGTTCTAACCGAATTTAAATAAAATACATAATAATTAATGTATTATAAATAATATTACCTAAATAGCCAAATCCTCTTCGCCACGCGGGCCACCTTTCTCTGGCGTTTAGCGAATAATCTCTCTGCGATATTTTTGTGGACTGTATTTCAGAAGGTATCTGGCATCGCCAGGTGAATATGCAGTAATGAATATGGAAAGGTAAAAGGAGTTACACTTACCGAATTACGGCTTCGGCGAACGGCTTCTTGCAGCTGGAGTTTTCGTCACCTCCTTCTGTTCACAATACTTTAGTCTTTCCACAGTTCTTATAACGTGCGTTCCTATAGGAATATGTCTCACTGTCGTGGGCGGGAATTAGTAGCGGAAAAGTCTTATAACACATGCGGTATCGGCCATCGCACACGCACTCGCCTGCAGTCGTGTATCTTCGTATTTCTTCGGCTTGCGTCGGAGAGGAAAAGGGAGGGAAACACTCCTTATCCATCTATATTATGAGATGCCATTTATAGTGGCGTTTGACGCTCATAGATGGCGCTACTATTTCCCCCGGCCTTTAAAAAAAAAGAAAAAAATAATAATTTAGCTATTTTAGGAGTATCCATTATCGCATAACCCAGGGGTCTCCAAACTTTCCAGCCTTAGGGCCATACTGATTACTCCAGTAAGTTCCGAGGGCCAAAACCATATTATCATTGTTGCCGGTGGTAAAAAGTGAAATAGTCCACTGATGAAAAAAAAAGTCCGAAAAAGTACGCAACGTTTAAAAAAGGCTGCAAATGGGACTAAAGTCCGCAAAACGGCAACACTGCATATTATTAATTTTCCTGTCATTGTCTGTAATTTTTATATTAGTCGTAGAGTACGAGCCATGAGGAGTAACGTGACACGACATCTGGTGGACACAAGTGCAAATAGGTAGTACCTTCTATCGCTAACAGATGGCGCTAATAGCACGTACAGAATAATCTTGTTGGTTCGAGAAAGTTCTGGTGTCTTCCACTCACTTCTAGATGGCAGTAATCGGAATATATAAGAAGGCTAGTGGCGCAACCACAAGTCAGTTCCTATGACACTGTTGTGAAATAAAATAGTGCGTACCTCCTTAAAACGTGTTTGTGCGTGTTTAAGTTCAAGACATCTTTGTAACAGTATTTTGATTTGAATTGTTGCTTTTGTGTGTGATTTAGTAGTATGCGAAAAATTGATAGTGAATGCAGAAAATTCAAAGATCAGTGGAACATTTCATAATTGAGTCCAGTAACAAGGCACTATGTTTGATTTGCAATGAAAGCATAGCCGTTCTCAAGGAATATAACATTAAACGTCATTATGAAACAAAACATTTTCAAAATTACTCAAAATATACAGGAAGTTTGCGGACAGAAAAATTCGAAGCTATGAAGCGCGGATTGAAATCGCAGCAATCTTCATTTACAAAACTCAAAACTGAACAAGAGGCTGCAACTCGTGCCAGCTTTCGTGTGGCTCTTGAAATTGCAAAACGTGGAAAACCATTCACCGATGGAGAAATGATCAAAGAATGCATAATTGCAGTAGCCGAAGAAATGTGCCCTGAAAAGGTAAATTTATTAAAAACTGTCAGTATGTCAGCAAACACTGTGGCTCGAAAACATCGCTGAAAATATATCCTCTCAACTGTTCGACAAAAATTGACATGTTGAGTGGTTTTCTTTGGCCTTGGATGAGTCAACGGATGTGTCAGATACTGCTCAGGTGTTGATTTATATTCGAGGAGTAGATGAAAGCTATGAAGTGCATGAAGAACTTCTTGATATGTATAGTATTCATGGCACAACTACTGGTACAGACATTTTTAAAGGAGTTGAAATGGCCTGGAGTGGAAATAATCAAAAGAACATTCGATGGAGAAACTTGAAATGTATTACAACTGATGGAGGCAAAAAAATGAGTGGTCGCTCTTGTGTCAAAGGCTGTAGAAAATGACGGTGGTTCAAAACCATTAGTTTTACATTGTATCATTCATCAACAGTCTTTGTGCGGAAAATGTTTGGATATGTCTGAAGTTCTGAAACCAGTCATATCAACTGTTAATTTTATCAGATCTTTTGGTCTGAATCACCAACAATTCCGACAATTTATTGAAGAGATTGGAGAAAATGACTAACCTTATCATACTGCCGTACGTTGGCTTAGTTGTGGGAAAGTCCTTCAGCGCTTTTTTGAACTTCGAGCAGTGATCGAAATTTTTTTGAATGAAAAGCATCGCCCTCTTACTGAATTACAAAACAGCGCATGGTTGTGGAAGTTAGCATTATATGTTGATTTGACAAAACATGTGAACGAACTGAATTTGAGATTGCAAGGAGAAAACCAGCATCTTCCTGATTTATACACTAATATCAAATCATTCCGGAAGAAATTTATACTGTTTCAGTCACAACTACGAAGTAAATGTTTTTCACATTTTAAAACATGTGAAATATTCAGCCACACTACTGAGACTGAGTTTCCTATCGATTTTGCAATCGAAACTTTGAGTGCTTTGAAAATAAATTTTGATACTCGTTTCTCGGACTTTGATGCCATTGCGAATCAAATTAAGATTTTTCAGAATCCTTTTGATACTGACATTGAAACCCTAGCCCCGGAACATCAAATGGAAATGATTGATCTACAGTGCAGTGATATAATTAAGAACAAATATGAAAACTCATCTTTGTTTGAATTTTATAAGAGTCTTCCACTGACACAATTTGATAATTTGCATAAATTTGCTCGTGGGCTGTTTTTTGTTTTTGGTACTACTTATTTGTGTGTTTCTCCAAAATGAAGTACACAAAAAATGTTTACAGATCTAAATTAACTGATGAGCATCTTAAATCTCTTTTAATAAGTGGTACAAGTAAAATTAGTCCACAACTACAAACTATTGTCAGTGGAAAATCTCAATTACATAAATCTCATTAGTATTTCATATGTCATTATGCTTGTTATAAGTTATGTTTTTATTTAAAATGTATAAAATGTTAGTTGGATTCATTTCAATAATTTGTTAGTTATTATATACTGAATTAAATTTTCTGCATATTATACATGTCTCATTTCAATTCTGTGTTTCTTTATCCAACTTATCACAAAAACAATAACAATAAGCCTACAACAATGTTATGAGTAGTTAGCCCATGACCATATCAATGTAGATGTCATATTAATAATTATTCAACATAAAATTAGAATACTTCAGTAAACTACATTTAATTTGCTATAAAAAAAATATGTTCTCTAAAAGGAGTTTTCAAGTATGCTAGCTCTCCGCGGGCCGGACAAAATCTGTCCGCGGGCCGGATGTGGCCCTCGGGCCGTAGTTTGGAGACCCCTGGCATAACCTATCCATAGACTAAGACTATATTATTAATTAACTAAAGCGAAGTAATAACAACTAATCTTATTATCTTATTATCTAGATGCCTAAACTAAAGGAAATCCAGCCTTAGCTAAACCTCACTGCGTTGGCAGTGGGCAGAGATGTACGACAGGGCGCACGTAACTTCCCTTTGAAGTTTTCACGATAACAACGCGGGTTGTACCGTCTTTAGAGGTATGTAATTTCTCAACGATGCCTAATGGCCACGAAAGTGTTGGCGAATTGTTGTTGATAATAATCACCAACGTAACGTCAACCTGTATAGGAGACCCAGGACTATTCCACTTGGATCTAGTCTGAAGCTGGTGAAGATATTCTGCAAGCCAACGTGGCCAGAACGATTGTACAAGCTTATCTAACAATGTATGTCTCTGGAGTAATCTAGAGGAGTCTACTTCAGGCGCAGGAAGTGATGACAATGGCACTGTGTTTAAGAAATGTGCAGGAGTTAAAGCTGAGGGTTCCGCGGGATCGCTACTTAATGCAGTGAGCGGACGCGATTTAATTAATTCTTCAACTTGAGCAAGGACAGTTAAAAGCTCTTCATAAGAAAGAATTTGTTGCCCTATGACCTTGAAGAGATGTGTTTTAATTACCTTAACCATGCTTTCCCAACATCCCCCAAAATGTGTTGAAGCCGGCGGAATAAACATCCAATCAATACGATTAGTGGAAATCTCTTCCTGCAGATGCGTGCGGTACTCCTTATTTAGGAAATTATAAAGGTCGCGTAGATATGAATTTGCACCCACGAAACAAGTGCCGTTATCCGTGTATAAACATTGTACGGGGCCGCGCTGCGATAGAAATCGTTTTACGAAATCGGCGGCCAGAAATGACATCGTCCTCAAATCCGTCGCAACTTCGATATGCGTAGCGCGCGTTGCCATACACGTAAAAATACATAACTAGGCCTTACGACCTTTAACACCTTGACCGCGAACTGGGGTGTATTGGAGTGGTACTGCGTAATTACAACCAGTCAGGTCAGTCAGCATCCGGTCAGGTCACAAAACCCATTTCCCTAATCCATGTCCAAATATTTGCGTTAATATTGTTATTTTTTCGTCTCAGTTTTCGTGTTGTGCGTGCTGCGCCAGGAAATTTCCGAGCGGGAAACTGTAACTACTGTTGCTCTCCTAAGCTTATAACCTCTGAGAGATGAGTCTCTTCAGTTAGATTCTGTTCATGGTCCCGTTAAAATAAGCGAAAGGGCTAAATCTCCTCGTTTAGGTGCTAGCACAAAGCGAAATAAACATTTCGAGGTACAATGAAAGGCAGGCTCACGTTATATGAAATGTATATTTCAAAATTAGACCAATTAACATTAAATTCGAATATGAAAACTGAATTAGATTTACGAATACAGTCAACTTGCACTATTTTCCAAAGTTTTAATGATATTCAAGGTGAAATTGAGCAATTAATTGATGAGCCCGTTTTATCCACTCAATTAGAATATCGCGAATCATTTGAACAGCAGTACTTCTCCAACATGGCTGACGCAATGTGCTTAGTGAATCCTAATAGTAGTGAACAAACCCAATCTGTTTCCTATCAAGTGTATAATCCTGTGTCCATTAAGTTGCCAGTAATAAAACTACCTCCGTTTGATGGCGCGTAATATCAGTGGTTGGAGTATAGAAACTCATATTTCACCATGATACACAATCGTGAAGACCTCAATGACATACAGAAGTTTCATTATTTAAAATCGTCTCTTAATGGTTCTGCCTCTCAAGTTATATCTGCTTTGGAATTCACTGTGGAAAACTACTCACACGCATGGGATTTATTAGAAAATAGGTTTCACAACAATCGTTTATTAGTACAAAATCATGTAAAAGCGTTATTTACTGTTCAGTCACTTCAAAGCGAGTTGACACTTCAGATCGTATGTTCAGATTAGAAAATTAATAGACTCAATATTACGTAATCAATAAGCACTTCGGGCGCAATGTACTTACGTGCAGTGCTGCGATACAACAGGTTTTATTGTCGACGGCACTCATCGATTTTTCTGACTCGAGTAATTACTATCACACAGTTAAAGCACTCCTTGACAACGGGAGCAAAAATTGTTTTATCACAGAAACATTATGTAATCGTTTACAATTGCCTATTATACAGTCCACAATTCATATTTCAGGTGTAGGACAAAGCGTTTCAAAAAGTTCCTACACCTGCAAAATAAACATTCGTTCTAAAGTTAATGACTTTAATACAACTATTCAATGTTGGGTTCTGCCTCATATTACATCGAAGTTACCTTCGTTAGACGTTCAATGTCAATATATACAGATACCTAAACATATTTCGCTCGCCGACCCGAAGTTTAGTGTTCCGTCAGACATTGGTATACGGGGGGTTGATATATTTAGGGGCGGATATATTTTGGGATCTATTAAATAATACTAAGATAAAACTCAGCAGTGGTCCATATCTGTACGATTCCAAAATAGGATGGATCATCTCTGGCCCTATTTGTAGTAATGATTTGTTTAAACCTGAGGGAGTTCAATGTAATTTCACTCAAATTAATACTCAATTACAATAATTCTGGGAGTAAGAAGAGTTGTCTGACTTACCAAATATCATGTCGAAAGATGATCGGTATTGTGAAAGGTTATTTACAGAGACCACAAAACGTGATGAACATGGTAGATTCTCTGTTCGTATTCCTTTAAAGTAGTCACCCGAGTTGTTAGGTGATTCATACACTATGGCAAAAAATCGTTTTTTACGTCTCGAAAGAAAGTTAGATCGTTTACCTAACTATAAAAAATATATTTGGAATTTATTCGGGAATATGAGGCACTCGGTCACATGACCCCAGTGGCATCAAAGGATGTCCCTGGCATATTGAGCAAACCGCATTACATCCTACCTCATCACGGTGTTTACCGAGAGGATAGTGTCACTACAAAATTGCGCGTTGTGTTTGACGCGAGTGCGAATACGTCGAACAATAAATCAATATATATCATACAAAATGATATTTTGTCTATCTTACTTAGGTTCAGGCAGTATAAATACGTAGTGTGTGCGGACATTCAGAAACATTTTAGACAAATCTTAATTCAACCAGATCAACGTAACTTGCAATTAATACTATGGCGGGAAAGTCGAGACTTACCATTGCAACTCTATAAGTTAAATATGGTGACGTACGGCACTGCGATGCTTAAAACAATTAGCTTTAGAAAGTGACGATGATTTGGTTGCTAGGACCATTAATGACAACTTTTACGTTGAAGACCTTATAACTTAACCTTGACCCGTTAATGCAGTTGTGTAATAAAATATCCGTGTTACTAAAAAAGGGTTGTTTTCCGCTACATAAGTGGACGTTTAGTCATGACGTGTGTCTTGATGATTGTAAGGACCTAAACATCGGTGAAAATCGATTGTCTAAAACGTTAGGGTTAGGATAGTGTACAAAAAATGATGAGTTTTATTTCAGAAGTAAGGTTACACATAGTGACACAGTGTCACTATGTGTAACTGTAATGTGTCACACACACAGTAACAAAACGTACAATATTATCAACCATCGCACAAGTGTACGATCCTTTAGGTTTGCTAGCGCCCGCGGTAATTACAGCTAAATCATTGTTACAAAATTTATGGTTACATAAATTAGATTGGGACGACGAAGTTCCTAAAAATATTACGACTACATGGCATTTGATTTGCATTTGCACTGATTTACAACATTTACACGATATTAAAATACCTCGCTATGTGATTTGCGGAAATTACATAGAACTTCATATTTTTACCGACGCGTCTCAAAATGCCTACGGAGCGTGCGCGTACATTAGATCGTGTCATAATGATTGTGAAAATACTATACCTATTTCAGTGCATTTATTATGTGCTAAAAGTAAATTGGCGCCGATAAAGTCAGTTAGCATTCCTAGGCTTGAGCTATGCGGAGCGTTAGTAGGTGCGAAATTGTATTATAAAATAAAAAGTTCTTTGTACTTAAATTTTGATAAGGTTTATTTCTGGACTGACTCAACAATAGTACAGGGGTGGCTTCGTCTGTCACCGCATCTACTCAAAACTTTTGTACAAAATCGTGTCGTTGAAATAAACGAATTGACATGTGATACAATTTGGCGGCATGTCAAGGGCACGGCGAACCCTGCCGATATCATAACACGAGGTGCTACGCTAGACAAATTAAGGTACGATAAAAATAATATCTGGTGGTGTGGCCCTACGTTTTTACGAGAACCTAGTCGCAGGTGGCCAATGACTGATATTAAAGAATCGTCATCCGTTGATTTACCCGAATCTAAGCCGGACACAATTAATTTACATTCTATTCAAATAATATCATTGTTTGATTTTGAACGCTTTTCGTCATTTATTCGTTTGCAAAGAGTTTGTGGATATTTATTGCGATTTATAAATAATGCGCAAGCAAAATTGCGCGGCGGCATCGGTACGCGTAAAACCGGTCCGTTATCAGTAGATGAGTTGCAACGATCGCTCGATGCGTTGACACGGTTTGTTTAACAAGAATCTTTTAGTGAACAATATCATGAATTAAAAACCGAGATACCGTTCAATAGTAAGAAAAATAACAGCAATAGGTTATTGTATAAGAAAATATCATGTTTAAATATATTTTTAGATAAGTCTAATATAATTCGTATAGGTGGAAGGTTATCTAACTTCTTTTTTTTTTAACGGGCAATTGGCCCACCACACTTACCCAGCACTGCAACTCCTGTGTAGCCAGGATCGACAGTGGTAACCAACCGCAAAAACCCTTCGATGTGATCTCAGGGGTGCCCGGGGGACATGCTAAATCTGTCTTGGAACCCGCAACGAAATTAAACAGAAGATCGTAGGAGGAGTAGGAAGTATTCCAGTTTCCCTCCCCGAGCAAAGCGGGAGACAGCAAAAATTGTGATGACAAAAACTCAGAATTAAAGGGGAAGCACCACGGGAATCGCATGTGTTTTTTTTTCCTTTTTTTTTTTTTTTGACTACAAGACAGAATGTAATTAAATGTTTAATTTATAATTTGCATTTGTATTGTTTCCAATAGTACTTATGACAAAAACGTTTGAAAGCTCGGAAGTTCTTCGCACAGCCCACGAGATATTCATAGTACACAACCCTAGAAACACAATGGACGCGGTTCAACATTTCGATTCTTTCGTCATACCAGAGATGACACTCCCAGAGTAGGTGATGAGCAGTTTGTTCATAAGGGCTACCTTCGGTCGAACACTCGCATAGCGGAGACGAGGCTAATGTAAATCCAAATAGTTTCGTTTTAAAGTTTCCGTGTCCTGTCAAAAATTGTGCGACGTAGTGGTCTATTTCTATCCATTGCTTCGAGAGTCGATCGCGTACCGAAGGGAAGAAATTATATAGGTGACGCCCTTTGATAGTGTTGTCCCACCGTTCCTGCCACTCAGAAATTAGGTTCTGTATAGAAATATGTAATGGCTCGAACAATCTAGTTATCTTATTACTCTCTTTCGCGCTTACAAACTCAGGGTTAGTCTTTTTTTTTTATAATATAGTGCTGCACGACGCTGTATCTCTAAATCTACTGGTAGGACTCCGGCTAAGACTGGGAGTGCTTCAGTACTTACGGTACGGTATGCCTTACATAAAAATATTAAGGCGAGACGTTGGCTTTGTAAAAGTTTACGACGGGCCGCTCCTATTGTAGCCCTATCTGCCCAAGCCGGTGCGCCATAGCATATGCTGCCGAGGTACGTAGCATTATAAATTATTTTTAATCTTTTAAATGAAAGGCCCCATGTCGACGTTGATATTTTTATGAAACAATAGAAATTCCTTTTAGCTTTCTCACCGGTTATGTTCCAGGAATGTAAATTTATTTTCTAAAATAAGTCCTAAGTAACAAAGTGACTGTTTACGTTTCACATTGATGTTGTTCAGTTTAATGCAAGAAGTTGATATTAATGAACCTTTTAAAAGTACTTGAAAGGTTTTATGTGCTGCAAATTCTAATCGATTTCTGTGGCCCCAACTCGATATTACGTTGAGGCACTTGTTGGCCTTGTTTTCAATTTCAGATCGCGAATTGGCTTAAATAATAAGAAAACCATCGTCAGCATAACCTATCAGAGAGCACAGAGGAGGCAAGGGAACACATAATAAATCATCAAAACTTATATTCCACAAGTGCGGCGATAGTACTGATCCTTGAGGGTAGCCGCGCGTTAAGTTTTTGGAATGTGTGTAATGGCCGAGTTGGAGTTTTGTTACGCCGTTGCAAAAATACGAGTAAATTAAATAATAAATATTACGATAGCAGCCTCTATTTCTTAACTTCAGTAGTAGCATTGGCCACCAGGCATTATCGAAGGCACCCGCGATATCCAGAGATATACCTACTACATATTTACACTCCGATAGATTTACTGTTTTTCTGACCTCGATTGCTGCATCCACTGTTGACTTCCCGGCGGTAAATCCAAATTGATGATTATTAAATTTCGGGCCACCGGGTAGCAAGCGGGGAACAATAAGACGTTCTAATAATTTACCTAAGCATGATAATAGCGTTATAGGACGGTAGGATTTCGGATCGTCTGGTGGTTTATCACCGGCTTTTGGAATTAATTTTATTGTGCCGATTCGCCAGATTTTTGGAAAAGTGCCTTCTGCAATACATTTATTAAAAACCTGTAATATAGATGATGTATATTAGATATTTTATCCTCGCCTGCTGACTTTTTCGTAGGTAACAAATTAACTGTTGAAGTAAACTCATCAAGTGTAGGTAAGTCAGATACCGGCGTATTGATGGGGTCTAACATTCTGAACCTTATCTCGCGGTGAAAATCATTGTCCAAGTCCGGCTTGTCGTCTGGAATTAGTACGTCGAGGAACGCCTTCGCCGTGTCTCTTAAACTATGAGTATACGAATTATTAATCTTGATATTTGAAAAATACTGAGCAGTGGTATTATTTGGTTTGAGTTCATGGTATAAAGAAGACCATGGTCCCTCCTTATCCAGTCTAACGGCAGCATTTCTCAACATATTATTTTTTGCTAAGGTGACGGAGGCGCGATAACGTGACCTTGAAGCCCTAAGGTCAGTTAGGTACGATACGTAATTATCGTCCAATAGACCGAGTCCCTGTCTACGTGCATAATTAATTTTCCGTCTGGCTCTCCTAAACTCCCGACGCAAGTTATATAAATTTTCGTGCCACCAATTACACTTATTTTCTGTTTTAAGCGGCCTTCGGCCCAGGGCGGTGTCGGCACAGTAGACAAAGGTGTTGGTCATTATTTCCGCACTATCATTTGAGTTCAAGTCTGGACGAGTGAAATCTCTGGAATGAGCGAACATAAGAGACCGGAATAAATTCCAATTACCATTTTTAACATTATATTTATAATCTTTCGACTCAATCACGGGACAACTCGAGGGTGCGCGAATAAACTCAAAGACAATTAAACGATGGTCGCTGCATGACGCATCAGGAATGACGCGCCAATTTATTATATTGTTATTATGGACGTACGCGCTGGAAAGCGTGACGTCGATGGAAGATTCACCAGAGGGGCTGCTAAATGTAGGTGGTACATTGGGAGTGTTATGAATTTGCACGAAGAAGTCTTCCACTGAGCTACGACGGTCGCGGTCAGTGTATCTAAGTTCCCCATGCCATAAGGGCGAAGAAGCATTTACGTCGGCACCAATAACAATTTTATTCCCCGCAAGACATTGTAGGACATGACGTAGTTGGTGTAAGTGAGGACCTACAGCATCGGAGTATTGAAAATAACAACTAACTACGTACAATCTAAAGTGAAGACACGAAACCTTCGCTACCGCACAGTGAGACGTTGACAGATTTGTAAGGACCGTAATTGAAAATTTAGATTGAGGTGTGTAAATGCCGGCGCGCGCTAGGTTGTTAACTTGTACGACTTTCGACCTTAGCGACGCGGATTGATATTGCTCTTGTATGAGAACTAAGTCTAAATTATAATCCGACACCAATTTTTCTAATTCAATCGTCGCGTGCTTATTGTTATATAGGTTCAACTGTCCTATAACTAACTTATCCATAGCGAGTTGTTAAAATTAATTGCTCCATTTTTGCCTTGTATGTTGGGCAGTCAGGGGAACCCGTGGGGTGGGCGTTAGGTTTCTTGTACCGGGTGCAGCTTCCGCAAACGGGTTTGAAATCTCTTAAGCCTTTTTTGGGACAGTTAATTGAGGTATTTTTATCGGCGCAGTAACAACAGCACGGGTCTGAATCGCGGCAGAATTTAGTAATGTGACCGTATTGTTGACAATTAGCGCAGCGAACAAGTTCGACGTCATCGATGAACCGACACATTGCCCAGTCAATAAAAAGTTTTTGTTTAGTTTCAATGAGATGTTTCCGAATCTTTGGGTCTAACTCTAGGCCCATCCATTTTCGATTGTAGTTATTATTTATGCGCCGTCTAATAATTTTTGTCGAGCTCATAAATTGTTCTTGTGTCACATTAATTTCGCCCTTAATATTTTGGTTATAAAGCGATAAAAGGAAATTTTCGTCCGTAATATTTTGCTGGACATCTTTAATTAGAATACGCGGGTTACGCCCTCTCGGTGTTTCTAGACGCAGACCGGCTGATTTTAAACCTTCAACGGATTTTAATCTCCTGACTTGTGACTCGCTTGTTAAGCGCAGGATCACGCCCGAATTAGATGTCTTTTTGACGCCGTGGATTTGAAAGCCGTCAGATGGGTTGATCGCTTTTATTAATGCCTCTTTGGTCTCGTTTGACGATTTTAATTCCGCCGATTTGTCTTGCGTCGGATAAGCTATTACGCACGGGAGCGGTCTACGCGTTTCAATAGGTGGCACCGACTTCGTGAGTCTGAGTTTGAGCGCGTCAGAATAAGAAAATGGCGGCGCTAAGGCGGCCGGTTGCTCAACCTGAGTAGTAGTTTTGGCGGTCAGCAAATCCTTTTCCAAATTAGCGACTTTAGTTTCTAATGACGAATTTTTAAGTGCCAGAAGTGAGACGATGGCCGTTAATTTTTGTGTCATGTTCATTATTTCTGATTTGTTTGCGAAGTTATTGCGACGAGATAGTGTGTCGTTAGCGAACTCATTTATTTTAGATAAGTATGAAGAGGCCTCGCGAACTAGCTCGTAATAATTGCACGTATCATCGGGGCCACGGCTTGTATCCAATAACGAAATTACGGGGAGCGGTTGATCGTCCCTTGTGGGCTGGTGGCGCTTTTCATCAGGTGACAGAGAAGAGGGCGATAATTGTGACAATAAACGTTTAGAACCTGAAGAAGTTGGCGGTGAGCGGGGAATTTTGTCATTTTTCGAAAACGGATTAGTATCTTTTTCCGGTGGCATATTATGACTCGACATTCTGGCTAGGTACTTAATAAAAAGATTTAAATACTACACTTTAATATGCAATAGAAAAACAATGGCCAAAATAAAGATTGAATAGGTAAATAACTAACAGCTGTTCGAACAGAGCGGCCGGCGCTGCGCGAGAGCTACCGACAGTAAAAATTTTTTTTCCTACCTACTTGTTGACAACAATAAAAGTGAACAAGGAAATCAACTTACCGAATTAAATCCAACAAACTACGGACAAAATATGTGTTTCAAAAACTTACAGTAAACGTTGCTTACACCTTTACCTAGCTTATTACACACACTCAGCACGTATTTGTTGATTTTAAACCACTGAAAACAATTTATTTCCCGGAGCGCACGTCAGACGGTGTTAGCCGTACGAAGATCGCGGGGGGAGGTGAATTAAATTATGACAAAAGGCATCCCGTATTGTTAAGCGGCAAACATCGTTTTTCAAGGTTACTGTGTGAATATGAACACAAACGGCTACTTCATGCCGGGCCTCAACTATTAGTATATTCAATGCGTGAAAGACAAACAACAAACGCGTCGCACGGCATTACACGGCGCTCCTTTTCAAAGATCTGCCCGTTACATTCACAATAGTCAAGAATTTATGAAGACGAGTACTTGATGTTGGAAGATTACATCCTGGTGCTTCCAAGACGGCCAGTATGTTCAATAATATACCTACATCACCATCTAGCGGCGAATGGCGCAAAACTTACCCTGGCGTGAACACAGCATAAACTATAACGCCATCTGACAACAATGGCAACGACTCACTCGCTTCCAGTTCGTTCAACGTCTAAAATCTTTTTTTTTGTAAAAAAGTCGAATTTCATAAAATATACGTTTATATTTTGAAGAAAGCAAATAAAAGCATTCATTGAAGATCACCCTTGTCCTCATCACATTGGAAAGAGTAGATTCTTAACAAGATCTACTACATGATCATGACGCGGTAGAAGATAAGAATGCTTATAGTTGTACGGTTCGTCCGAATTCGACAGAGTCACCAACGCGTATTACGCCGTGCTGATCAAGGAACGGCTTAAGTTTAAGAAGCGCGGGAGAACAAGACTTATTATTTTTCTAATTTTCAATATCGTTTCTAAAGTAAACCGTCTGTACGGCTCGTAATAATCTATACTCCGCAAATTCAAGATCGGAACTTGAAATGAAAGTCCCGTTAGGTAATAACCTAAGAAACCTATAGAAATAAACAATGGCGCGTAGTAATTTAGTCCACGACGACATGTGTAGTGCGAGTGTGTATAGTGGGGATTCCACAATTTCCACGACTACGGGGTGAGACATAGATTTCCGCTCAGGTACGTCTTCGTTTTCCGTATCGTGGTCAAAGGGTTCAATGGGCCACTCCGACTGATCATGGAAAATTCAGGTGGGTCCATGATGCCACAATGAATGATTTAGAAGCTTACCAGGAGTAATACCGCGAGACAGGCAATCGGCAGGATTTTCAGTACCTGCGACGTGATTAAAACTAGCGGGGGCGATGAATTCAATTATCTTAGTAACGCGGTTTGCGACAAAGGTATGCCAGCGGTGCGGAGAGGAACGAATCCAAGAGAGGGCCACCTTGGAGTCCGTAAACGCGTATATTCCCTCAATGGGATAGTGAGACGAAACTATGTGTCGTGATTTCTAATAAGTAATTATTAGAAATCACGACAATAAGAAATTTTCTATGAAGTAAAAGGCTATTCTCAGTGTAGACTGTAGACGTATTTGTATTACACATATCTCATTTATAATACGTATTTGTGTTAAGCACCAACAAAGGAGAATATAAGAATTGTTGCTGTATTATTATCATCACCACTCAAGCGTAAGAAGGACTTACAATCAGTCAAAAATGTGAAGAAATTAAAAAGTGGTAACATCGTAGTGTCATCCCTTTTTTCTTAGATTGATTTGAAAGGGATGACACTACGATGTTGCCACTTTTTAATTTCTTCACTTTTTTGACAGACTATACATATCAAGAGGTCGTAGCCCGCTACATGGTGTCAGAAGTGAAAAAGTTGTCAAGAAAACGAAAATTATAAACTCAAAAGAGGGTACATCGAAAACTCCGGAAGATTCGAGACAATCTGAGTGCGGGAACTTAACAATGGCAGGAAACGGAGTGCAGAAGCTTGAAATCTCTACAGAAATTATCAACAATAATGCTGAAAATTTCTAGAAATGGACGCAGTCATTCGAGATATTCCTATTGGCGTTGGCGATAGAGAAAATGGAAGACAAAAGAAAAATTGAAATCATGCTGCATTCCATGGGAGAAAAGGGTCTAAATATCTATAATTCCTTCAATTTGGACCTAAGCACTGCTACATTCCAAGAAGTCAAGGCGAATTTGACGGTGGCGCGGCACAAATTCTTTATGTTGAAACAACGTGTGAACGAATCCTTAGAAAATTTTCTAATGGAATTAGAAAACGCAAGTCATGCCTATGAGTTTGGTTCGCTACGCGACTCCCTTGTAAAGGACATTCTCATTGCTAATATGGCCACAAACTTCTCGCAATTTCGTCAAAAGCTGCTACAAGAGCAAGATCTATCCCTAGAAAGAGCCAAACTCCTCTGTAGAACACTCACGATGGCGCAGAAAAGTGAAGAATCAATCAATGCAGCAGATGGAAAAGAAGAAGCCACCCACAATATATAAGCTACACAAAAGTCGTCGGGCCAGTTCCCGCCCATACCAGAAAAGAAAAAACTCAAGATCCCTATCACGCCAAGGTCACCCAAGGTCAGCTACACCTGGATCCAGAACAACGTCGTGTGTAAAGTGCAACACTTCGCATGGTCGCCGCAACTGTCCAGCATGGAAACACAGATGCAGGTCATATTTTAAATATGGACATTTTACTCATTTATGTTTTAAGAAAAATAGTGTCAGGACTGTTGGTTCTGGGGTAGGTAGCATAAATCTCGATGGTGAATCAAGCTCCAAAAGTGCTGAGGCTGAGAGATTTACAATAGGGGCATTGTTCAACATTAAAAACATAAAGTCACAAAATGCTTGCACAAATTTGATTAACACAGACAATTCCTGGCATTATTCTCTTAAAATAAACAACAAAAATGTAGATTGCCTAATTGACACTGGAGCAGACATAAATGTGATGTCTTATCAAGTCTTTAAAGAATTGAATTTTAAATTTGACAAACAGAGTAAAGAAATGTGTAAAAAATATAATATCTTCGCCTATAGTGGGCACAGAATTCCGATAATTGTAGTGTCAAACATTTGTTGTTTAGTTGAAAACAAAACAAAACCAGAAAACATTTCTTTTGTTGTGACAAAATTATTTGTCCAACTGTGATTGGTTTACCCGCTTGTATAAAGCTAAATTTAATAACAAAAAACTTTCCTTTAAGAAATGAAAAAGTTGAAAATGTTGAGCAAAATGTATATAATATGTATGAAAAACTTGTGACATAATTGTGACCAGATATAATGATGTATTTCAGGGTCTGGGCTGTCTCCCATACGAACACATCATCAAGCTAAAGAAGGATGCTATTCCGTGCGTTGATCCCCCTAGAAAGGTACCTTTCGCATTGGTTGAACCGTTAAAGAAAGAGCTTCAACTCATGTAAAACATGGGAGTCATACGGAAGGTGAACAAACCTACTCTCTGGGTGAGTAGTTTAGTTATAGCTATGAAAAAGAATGGTGGATTGAGAATTTGCTTAGATCCTAGAAATTTAAATTAAAATTTATTGAGATGTCATTATCCAATTAAAAACATAGATGAAGTCAGGTCTAAATTGTCCAAAGCCTCTTATTTTTCACATTTAGATGCGTTTTCTGGGTGCTATAATATAAAATTAACTAAAGAAAGTAGTAATCTGTGTACATTTCAAACTCCCTTTGGCAGATACAAATTTCTAAGATTACCTTTTGGAATAAACACGGCTACAGAAATTTTCTATAAAACCATGATAGATCTTTTCGGAGACATTGAAGGTAATTTGGTGTGATGACATTTTAATATACGGTGAAACAATTGAAATACACAATAAAAGGTTAGAGATGTTTTTGGAAGGGGCTAGGCAAGTTAATTTAAAATTAAATAAAAGCCAAGTGCAAGTTTCTTCTATAAGAAATAGCATATTTGGGCTTGCATTCCTTTGTCAGCATTCTGTTAGTGCCCTTAAAATTTGTCCCATTGGCACTGTACATATGACTAGGGGTGCCCGTCGGTTTGTTCCCGGCGGCTGTGAAAGGCTGCAAGAAATCCAGGGGTGCTGAGGTCTGATACGAGCTCTAAGTGCACGGCCTTGGTCGATAAGCATACGAAGACGGCAACGTATCCTTTCATTGTTTTTATTCCGCGTCCCTTTTGTACACCTGTATGGCTAAATGGACGAGACGGTGTCACGCGTGGTTCTGGCAGATCAGCCATGATCTGTTGATGATTCTGGTGACTGTAACGCCTGCATTTATAGATATATATATAGCCCAGAACTTACCTGCCGGAAGCCGCCGCACCACCTGGAACTGCTGCAACACCTGGAAAGAGCTTAGCCTAAGGTACTATATATTGTTATTAGTTTTAGTGACCAGTAGCCCCTATTGGAGCTACTGATTAGTAGTGATGGACAAACTACATCTTTTGTGTAGTTGTAAATTTTTAAGAACTGTTGTACAAAGCGCTTAGGGAAACCCTTAACACAACACAATATTTTATTTTAGCTAGAATAGGTCAGTTATCCCCCTAATGGGGAAACTGTTAGTGTTAGGAATTTTGACAATTTTATTATTGACTTTTACACTTTGACAATTATTCTATAATTCAATTTTATTTATTTTATTTTCAATTTTATTTTTATCTTCATTTTTAATTCTTTTTACAATTACACTAAATTAATTCTAAAAATTCTTAATCTTATTGACGAGTCCCCCTAATAGACAAAATGTTGCGCACCCCCCGAAAGAGTGACACGTTTACTATTTCCCCGCCAACAAAAAATAAGGCAAATGAGGGTAAAGCACTTTCGCAACCCTTGAAATCTTCTGAAATGAGAAAAGTATAGATAAATTCGAAGCTTTAAGCCTACAAGCTATAACCCCTAAACAAACCAAGCAGAGTGATCCACCAGCACTCAAACCCAAAGCCAAAAAGGTAACTACTGTAGAAAAGCCTGAAAGTCCAATAACTCCAAATAGACCCAGGACTGCAAAAGGTTAAACCTGTCTACAGCGTGCAAAGCACTGTATCAACACCTCTAGGAACTTTAAAACAGACCTAAAAGAAGGTGCCTTGGCAGCAGTAGACAAGATGTACCGAATAATAAAAGAATTGGAGATGGAACTCACCAGTGTGAAGGCAGGAACCGGCGGAGAGCTGGGGAGGGACCCTTTACATCCCCCTCAGCTACCCGTAGTCACGACGAACGCAGCAGATACACTGATGAAGGACCTGAAACAGAGAAACATATTAATGGAACAAGGTATGAATGAGGGAATGAAAGAGATGATGAAGAAGATGGATGAAGTGAAGGGATGTATGGAAGAGAATAGAGTGAGTATGGAGAAATTGAAGTCACTCCTGGAAAACAACACAACTGTTGCCAAACCGGCGAGTTATGCGAGTGTTGTCTCAACAGGGGTCGCTGAGCGAACCCCCGAGACAAGGGCACTGCACTCAGTTGTGGTGTCTTCCAAGGACACACAGGACTCGGGAGACGAGCTAATGGAAAAGATAAGGAAGACAGTAGATGCGAAGGATGGATGGGTCAAGGTAGAAAGAGTAAGAAAGGTTAAGAATAGAAGGGTAATCGTCGGCCGTATAAACGAAGAAGAAAGAAATAAGGTCAAGGAGATATTGGGAAAAAATGAGGGACTAGTTGTGGAAGAAGTAAAGAATAAAAACCCCCTTCTGGTCTTCAGGGATGTGATGAAGTGCGACACAGAGACAGAGAGTGCGCAGAAAGAAAGAGGTGGGACGCTCTAGCTAGATCGGGGGTATCGTATTGCTAAGGTTGTCCCCGGTGAGTACTTCCAGTACCGAATATTGCAGGCCAACCTTCAGCGCAGACAAATCGCCACTAGGGAGTTATTACTCGAGGCCACCAAGCGTAAGGCTAGCGTAGCGTTGCTTCAAGAGCCCTAATTAGGTGGAGCGAGGAGTATGAGGACATACAACGGAGTGAGGGTCTACCAGAGCGATGAGAAAGGGGGCGGTGTTGTCAGGGCGTGTGTTGTGGTATTCGACGACACTCTGGACGTCGAGCTACACACACGCCTCAGCAACAACAATATAGTTGTGACCATCCTCCGAACCAAAGCCTGGGAGACGGTTGTAGTGTCCTTCTACTTCGAGCCCGATAAGCCTGTAGGGCCTTACCTGGACCATCTTATGCAGATAGGAAGAGAGTTGGGATCTGATAAGATGGTCCTGGGGGGCGACGCGAACGCTAAAAGCCCGTGGTGGGGTGGCGACGCGGAAGACCCGCGAGGAAGGGAAGTGTCTGCTGTACTGGAAGCAATGAGCCTACATATACTCAACACTGGAGACACCCCAACTTTTGACACCGTCAGAGGGGGAAAAAGGTACTCCAGTTACGTGGATGTGACAGCGTGCTCCGACGACCTGCTGGACCGAGTGGGCGACTGGAGAGTTGATGAGGGTCTGACGAGCTCGGACCACAACGGCATATCATTTGGCATCAGACAACAGAAATCCACAGGCACAAACATAATACGTACCACACGCATGTTTAACACACAGAAGGCAAACTGGGCTCAGTTTCATGAGAAAATGACCCAGCTGATGTCGGACAGACAATTAACTGTACAGGACATGGACACAATACACAGCACACAACAAATAGAAGATGTAATAGACATATACACGGAAGTCATAACACAGACATGCAGAGACACCATGCCGACCAAAAAACACACAGAGATTCACCTTGTCGTGGTGGAATGATGAGCTCGCGCAGATGAAGAAGGAGGTCGCCACGAGGAAACGCAGCATCCGTAACGCTTCGCCTGATCGCAGAAACCGCGTAGTTGGACTGTACCTGGAAACGAAAGAGAAGTATGAAAAGGCAGTTAAGGATGCGCAGGTTGAGAGTTGGAAGGAGTTTTGCCGGAAGCAGGATAGGGAGGGGGTCTGGGAGGGTATATACAGGGTGTTGAGCAGAGTCACAGGGAGGGAGGAGGATCTGCCCCTTACGAGGAACGGTGAAACCCTCGACGCCCGAAGCTCTGCGGAATGGCTGGCGGAGACCTTCTACCCCGAGGACCAGGAACGTGATGAAAGTGAGGAACATCGGTGGACGCGTCGGCGGGCGGAGTCCTTGGACACCGAACCGCCGGCGGGTCCGGACGACCCTCCTTTCATCATGGAGGAGTTGAAGAGAGCCGTAAGGTCCTTCAACCCCAAAAAGGCCCCCGGGGCGGATGGACTCACATCGGACATCTGCCAACACGCTGTGGAATGTGACCCGGAATGGTTCCTTGTTTTGCTGAATAGGTGCCTCACCGTCGCCTGCTTTCCCAAGCAGTGGAAGCGGGTAACCGTGGTGGTACTAAGGAAGCCGGGCAAGGAATCGTACCGGGTACCAAAAAGCCTATCGACCGATCGGCCTCCTGCCTGTTCTCGGCAAAATCTTCGAGAAGATTCTGGTCGCCCGACTTAGGTTCTACCTGCTGCCCAAGATTAGCCCCCCCCCCCTCCCCCCCCCCCACCATATGGCTTCATGCCCCAAAGGAGCACCGAAGACGCCCTCTATAGGTTGGTGAACCACATCAGGAAACGGAGAGAGGAGAATAAAATTTCTGTTGTGGTTTCGCTGGACATAGAGGGGGCCTTCGACAATGCTTGGTGGCCGGCCATAAAGGTTTTTTTTTTTTTGATATATATCCTCCCCCTAACATTATCAGGGCTTTTTATTTATCTTTTTATTCTGTTTCTTTTTTCAGTTCTTTTTCAATTTTTTTTTTGATAGTCTTATTTCTACTTTACAATTTTTCCTTATGATTAATTTTTATATTTACAGTCATTAACTTCGTCCTTACAATAGTACTGTCAATGTAGAGTACAACGTACTTGTCAATACACTTATTTTTCTAAAAAGTCGAAGAAATAAAAAATATAAAAGAGCAATTGTTTAAAATTACAATAAACATCCATAATGAAGTAAAAAATGAAATCCAAAATAATAAAATAAAATACAATTAAAATTCCAATTTAAAAATTAAAAATGTCAATAGAAATATAAATCAATTAATATAAAATATAATTAAAATACGGCACAACGTTCAACTAACCTAATATCACAATTTAAAGACCTACCGCTAAAAAGAACCTAACACTAATTTTTATCACAGTTTAAAATATTGCAGTGTTTCTTATTCACTACACCCACGATCCTCTTACAAAAAGAGAGGAAAAAGTCCCTCTTCTTTCCCCCCAAGATAGAAGGCAGATTCTCACCCGTCCCTTGATATGCCCAATTTTGCTCAGTATCATATCTACTGCTAGCAAAAATCGGGCACTCGAATAACAGGTG